>ARYC01007871.1:0-33598 GCA_000711775.1 Oxytricha trifallax
ATTTTCCCAAATCTAAGCTAAACCAAAAAGATAATAAGATAGAATTTTTGGAAATATGAATTTTATATGAAGTATATGGCTAGAATTTGAATTTACAAAAAACATTTAAGATAAACACGCATTTTCAAATATAGGTAGGAATACAGTGATTTGGCATCGATATATCTCCGAAAGTATTTACCAGAAATATACAAGATATTCTGACAATACCGCACAGCTGTGCGTAATCGCAAATCCGCACAGGATCGGCAAAAATAACCCTCCGCAAACTTTTTTCAGCCATTTTCACATTCTTAATTCAAAATGGGAGGTAGGCTTTATTGGCCATAAATGCATTAAATCTTAATTATCTTAATTATTATAAGGCTTTAATAATATTAAATTATTAAAAATTAAAAATTGATCTCTTTAAATAAGAAATCTCTATAGAGAAATTTAATTAGATTAATAATTAATAAATTTATAGTTATATTTATTTAAGTTTAATATATAATAATTAAGATAATTAAGAATTAATGTATTTAAGGCCAATAAAGCCTACCTTCCATTTTGAATTAAGAATGTGAATGTCGGCTGAAAAAAGTTTGCGCAGGGTTATTTTTGCCGATCCTGTGTGGACCTGTGCGGATTTGCGATTACGCACAGCTGTGCGGTATTGTCAGAATATCTTGTATATTTCTGGTAAATACTTTCGGAGATCCATAGATGCCAAATCACTGTATTCTAGCCTTTATTTGAAAATACGTGTTTATCTTAAATGCTTTTTGTATATTTAAATCCTAGCTCTATATTTCATATAAAATTTACTTATTTTCCAAAAATTCTATCTTATTATCTTTTTGGTTTAGCTTAGATTTGGGAAAATTCTAAATAATTTCTTTTATTTTTGATTACAATTTAAATATATTAATTAATAAAAAAGATAATAATAGAAATTAATTAAATAAAGTAAAAATAATATTAAAAGTATTTATAAAGAAATAAAGAGAAGAAAAATTATTGGGAAAATTATTATATTAATTCTAAATATTTAGTCAAATGGGAGTGATTTAAGAAATTTTTTATAATATTATTGGTGTCAATTAAAATCATATTATTACTAAATAAAGTAAAAAGGAATGTTATTATAATTATTTCCCTATGGGAGATTGTTTTGAAAAAGGTTGACGGACGTGTGAAACATTTCAATTTATATACATAATGGTAAAAGCGACCCGCAGGACAAGAAATTTATTTTGAGTAAAAAATAAGTTTATCAAAAAATTATAATAAAGTGAGGGGGTCTCGGTTGAGGGGGGGATGGGGATCTCGGCTGAGGGGGGGAGGGGGTCTCGGTCAGTAAAATCATAATTAATTTTTAACATCTAAGAGTATAAATTATCTATTTGAACAGAGCTCAAAGAGTGAATGGCTCTATTAGTAAATTTATTAGGCACCTATGGATATTTCTAGAAAGAAGGAGAATCTGTTTGGAATATATAGACTCTAGCAATAAAAATAATAGAAAGTGAAAAGCTTAGGAAAGATTTCTTTAGCTGTATGGTTGTGAGAGATTCTAAACAAAAAATCAAGCAATATTTTGTTAAGCACGTAATTAATGGTTATTTTAGATAGCTACTATGAAATTTTCATTAAGCCATTCAAAGAAAACGAAACAACAATATAAACAATCAAACATCATATTCGAACATTTAAATAAAGAGAACTACCCCATAGGCTTAAAAATTTTATTAAATAAAAGTTTGGAATAAAAAATTATGTTCAGCTAGAAACTCTTTCCTTTCCATACATTAAAAACTTAAAAATATTTGATTATAAATGTTAAATGAATATATTTAATAAAAATAATATGCATGAAGTAATTTTTACTTACTTATTTATTAAATATTCAAGAAGTCAAATGAATACTTTATGCAAAATATATTTAATTTATATTTAATAATTTATGGCAGTTTACAAAAAATAATTTACAAAAATAACATTATATAATTAAATTACTGTTTCAGTATTTTCCAATAAATAGCAGAATTCCAGCAAATTCTTATACTCTACAAAATAAAAGAAGTCTTTGCATATTTAAAACTCCAATTTATCTTTTAAATTTTATTGCATTAATTTTAAAGAAGGGAGTGATATAAATTAATTAAGAATTCTTAAACTTTACAATAGATTCAGTATAAATAAGATAAAAATTAATAATATAAAAATCTTAAATTATATAGAATCATAATTTAAGCTAGTGATAAAATTATTATGATTATTATTAATGTATTTCTTTGATTATATTTTTATTTATATATTATTATTCTATTATAAAGCAGAAATAAATAATTACTGCTTCGTACAAGTTTAGATTTTAAAAGTAAATAAAATTTGATCAAAATGTTTATTCAAATTATTGTACTAAAATGATATATTTTCCAATATTATTAAATTTATATTTTTTATAGACTGAAGAAAAAAAATTAATATTTTAAAATAAGATATTTTTATTCAAAACAGAGAAGTTATTTTATTAAATAGATTGAAAAATGGGTAAAAGTTTCTATAAATATTTACCTTTCTGACTAATTTGTTTAAAATTGAATCAATTTTATGCTAATAAGAATGTAAATTTTTTAAAAAATAATCGGACAAATCTGACCTTCAGAAGTTATGATTGTAAGTTTTTATGACTAAATATACAATACTATTTAAATAAAGCTGAATAAATTTATTATTAAAAAAAATATTCTGCTTCACCATTAGAACACTACCAAATAAACTAATCAATCAAAGCAAGTTTTGTTTGCTAAACAAGCTGCTCTGAATGAGTATTGCAGGAAGTAGGTTCTCTAAAACTAAAAAGTTTAAAAGAAATAAAGATTGAATTTTAGACGTATTTTCTTAAAATTGTAACTCCATTGCCAACAATGTCTATATAACATGGTCATTAATGAGCACAATTAACTTTAATTGTTCAAAGTAATACCGTCTATGGGGATGCCGATACAAGGATTAGATGGCATATGACTGTGAATTCCATGTAGTCATTAGTTCATTTAAAATGGGATGAGCATGATGTAGCTATTTTATTTGAGCTATTAATATTAGTATAGAAACGAAATTAAAAGACCAATAATGATAGAACTCAGAGATCTTCGATCACCTAAACATTAATAAATTTCAAATTTCTTTGCTTTTAGAACTATTCTAATTACCCCGAAGATGTTATAGAGGAGGTAGAGAGTGCCTGTGCGAATGGGAACACTATTGGATGATAAAGCAACGAATTATTAATCAGTAAAAAGGGATTGTCAAAGAAATCCACTGTCAGCTCTGTAAAACATTTTTTAATATTCAATTCAACTCAATTATTTTATTTAGATTTAATGAATGATCAGTAAAAGCTAAGTTCATCTATAATTAAGGAGAGAAAACAAAAAGCTGCTAGATGAAAGATAAATTAGCCTTAAATGAGTTTCAAGTTTAATTGAATAAAATGAAGTAAGCGATAATTTAAATCGGGAAAATTTAAGGATTATTGTTAAATGACTCGGTGAAAATATGCATCAATATCTCAACCCTTTAATACTTCTATGATATTCTATTTCTACTCAGAGATATTCTTTAAGGGAAGTTTCTTCACTGGTTTATGATAAAAAAATATTTAAGGGAAATTTTCTGCACTAAATTAAAAAAAAATTAATCATTATAACAGCAATCAACTAACTACCGGACTATTTTCATTGTTATTATTTGAATTAAATTATAAATCAATTAGTCAGTATCAAAATTAACATGGATCTAAGCCCCATATAAGTTCTATTTCGTTTATTCTAAATACCAGTCATATAAGAACTCTCTGGCATGTAAGGATGGAATATATCAAATATATATTTCTTATGTGTTTGAGATGATACCAAGTATTTTCAATTCTATTAGTTGATATCTAAACTCCAGACTCTACTCTTCCTATCATACCATAAAATCCTCTTAATATTTATTGGGTCATAAAAATATAAAATTTGTGAATTTATGTAAGATTTATTAAATTTTTACATTATAAAAGAAAGTGCTGGAAACTCCCCCCCATTTCTTTTTTATTCAGAGTTGAATTTACTCTTTTCATTTCCATTATTTTGTATTACAGTAACTTTAAATGTCAGAATTTCAAAAATAGACATCAAAAGCATTTAGAAGGGATCTGATGATTGTAATAAAACTCCCACGAAGGAGAACGATAATATACGGGCAGTTAAGTTTAAAATTATAAGCCCTTAAACAGAGATATATTATTTATCAAAGACGAGATGTTTATTTTTAAATAAGCTAGTGGATTAGAGGGCCTATACTAAACTGAGATACTATCTTTTGCACACTTCACACAAAAATTCATTTATTAAATAATATTTAAATAATAATAGTTAGCGATTTCAATTTTTTTTTGTAAAAAAAAATAATAATATAAATTAGAGGAATCTTTTTAAAAAGAATGAGTGAAATACTTTTTAAATAAAAAAAAGAACTCATAGGATTTCTAATTCCTTTAGGCAATCATAAGTCAGTTGTAATTAATTGATAATGTACATCATAAATAATATTATGAATTTTTCATTTCCAATACTTCAAAAATGAATCTTGCAAATTAAATCATAGATTCTAAAACTAATATTTTTTCTTTTTTTATTATTATATGATCCCAATTAGATCATTCTAATGAAATTATTTCAGAAGTTTATATTATTGCTAACCACTAGTTTTCATTTATTTTAACCATTTTTTAATTATTTATCTATTAATAATATAACTCGAGGGGGATTGTTTCCTGCCCATTTTGATATAAGCTCCAAGAGCGGAAGTTTCATGCTCCCAAAAGGTTAATTTCCTGCCAATTTATAAATATGTAATTTTTATCCATTTTTAAGGATCATTATCTTAAAAAATTAACAAATAATATCTAATTAAACATCTATTAACTTTCAATCTTGATAAAAATTTAAATAATTTGATGAAAATCACATTTATTGATTACTAATTAAAGCAATAAAATATTATAGTTTTTAATATATAATGAGATAAGATAGTTGTAAACCTTGAAATTATCTTATTAATAATAATTGTTTAATATAACAAGAATAAATTAAAGTACTGATAAGGAGTGTTTCTTATATATATATTTTGGCAAATAAAATAAATTATAATATTTGAGGCAGGAAACTTCCCCCCATGTAATTCTTTTAAATCAATATATTGAATAATAAAATCATATACTTATAACAAGAAATCAGGATTGAGGTGTGAAATTGGCAAATTGTATGATAAGACTAATTGCATCTCAGTTAATCATAATAATTTAGTATTATTTAAAATTTAATTTTCAACAATGAAATGATTAAATATATAAATTTTTAATTTACTTGCGGTTAATTTTAACCATTTTTTACTCATAAAAGTTTATAACAAGCAAAGTTGGCTAAACCCTTTCTATCTTTAACCGAAATCAACTATTGATCACTCATTTATTTTGCAAAAATGTCCCAAACAGGGAATAATTTGTTAAAAAATTTAAATACCCTTAAATTATAATTAAGCAAGAGCTCGTCCCTGAAATACAAATCCTTTTGGTTTTATTTGTAAATACTTTTAAGTTGTAAACGACTATCTTATAACTACTTTATAAAAGCTATATTTATAAGAATTTTTAATTAATAATTGAGGAATTTGTGTATTCAAAAAGATATAATATTTTATCCTTAGAAACTTATTAGTTGAAATTGATTAAAATTGTATTAATATAATATATAGGAAAAACATGTATGAATCACATTCATGAAAACCCCAGAACTTCTTCAGTAGATTCATTAAGTTTTTGATTGATAAAAAATTACTATTAAAAAATTTCTTTGGTATGGTTTAAGTGGGGGATTATCTTATGAATATCTGCAATTTAGGTGTGTTTACCAGCTTTTTTCTTAAAATAAATATTTTACACGAACTTAAACTTAAAGATATGTGATAGCTCTCTAAAATTATATTACTAAGCTTTTGTTTTATTATATTATTTTAATTGTAGTTTAATTTTCCTTCCTTAACTTTGTGATTGTTGATTAATCAAGCTCACCTATAATCTCCATTTATCTTCTACTTATCCAGATATAGTTTGATTTTTCTTAAATATATCATGCTTGCGCTTCAGAAATCATTCCTTTGCATGTCACTCTCAAGTATTATTGCTGGTAATACCGATATATTCCACCAATTTCTCATTATTTTTAATCCTCCCTTTGGGAAATAATGGTAAGGCTCCTAAACATTTCCTAAACATGAACTTTGCGTTCTATGAAGACTGTAAAAATTAATTATATAAACACTTTTATTTTTAAAAATTCATCATATTATTTCTGGCTTGAATTATCGATGAATTTTAAGATTAAAATTTCAATGCTTAACACAATTAATAAATTGACATGTATTTAAACTACTGTTGAAATATCTTTATAGATTTTAATATATTTAAGATAATAATAGAGCAATTTTAAAAAAAATAAGCAATTCTCTCCGTTATAACTCTGACAGGAAAAATATTGAGTTCTTAAAATTAATTTGAAATTATAAATAGATCTTCTTATAACTATGATGATAAGACATTTATGAGATTATGGTTTAATGGGAAATCAAATGATAATTTTTTAAGATTTGTATAAAAATAAATATATAGCTGGCTATTTTTTTAAAAATTGAACTCATTGATATTTTTTCCGACCGACACTCTTTTACCTATAACCACCTTCCTGATAGTTCCCCCCCGTAATCCCCTAAACTACCTCAATTTATATGAATAAATTGTCGTTAGGGTTTCAATCAAATTCCTTTAATGAAATCTCAATTTCATGACCCCTTTAAATTAAAAAATTACATAAAAATTAAAATTATTTTACTATCCTCTTTTTATTCAGACGATATTTTTTATATGAATTAATTATTTTCATACATCTGTAAACTTTTAATGTTATAACCTCCATATAATAAAAAATTTACTTATACTTTTATTAGCCTATCATTTATAATTAATATTTCTGCTTACTGAACGAACATATTAAATAATTTTCAATAAAAAAATACTCCTCTACTATCTAATTTATTAATATATTAAAAAATAACATTATAAATTTGGGGAAAAAGTTTCCAGCACTGGTTCATGAAAGAAAAAATTTTCAGGATGTTTCCTGCACTTTTTTTGGTTTTTTATATTTTTAAAATAATTTATCTTCATTCTAATTATCCACTAAGTTCTGGACTAATTCATTGTTATATTTATACTAAATTTATTCATTAATTGTCAATAAATCAAAAAATATTAATTCTAAGAACAATCCAAGCACAATTTTTCTCGTTATTTCTGAATGGCATTCCTTATAAGAACCTTAAAGCATGTAAGACTGGATCTGATCCACTTTGTATATTTCTAAAGTGTTTTAGATGATTCCAAGTGTTTTCAATTCTATAAATTGTGATCTAAACTCCAGGTACTACAACTACTCTTCATATCTTTCCTCAATATACTTTTAATATTTAATGAGTCATAAAAATATTGATTTTTATAATTGATGGAAAATTACTAAATTTTACATTTAAAAAAAGTGCAGGAAACTTCCTCCCCCCATAAATTTTACTATTTTTTTAATTATTTTTTTATTTTATGATAAAGGACGCTTTTAAAAGCTTTTAAAATTTATTTAATGTTATAATTAGTTTGTAGAAATTTATTTTTTCTATTCTATAACATACAGCTGTTATTACAATATAATTTTACTTATAATTTATTTTTCTAATTTTAAGTTTAAAGTAAATTATTTTCATTTAAAACCTCAGTAAGTATTGTTAAATATTAATTTATTTTTTTAATTATGATCTTTTATAATATTTTTTTTAAAAATCAGCACATATTTATAAAAAGAAATCCAACCATCATAAGATGTTCAGTGGAACAAATGTTTTGAACGTTCAATAATCAGATAAAAATAAGATAATTAAACCGCTAATTTATTTTAATATTTGAACATAAAACTTGAATGGAAATATTATAATAAAATTGTGTTTTAATTTATCTAAAATAAAATCATGTTTTATCCATAAAATATAAAAATAATTATAAATATAGTAATATTATTGAAAATTACTTAATAATATGTTCACTCAGTATACAGAAATATTAATTATAAATGATAGGCTCATAAAAATAGAAATAAATATTGTATTAAATGGAGGTTATAACATAAAAAGTTTACGCATGTAGTGAAACTAATAATAAATTTAATAATAATAATAATAATAATAATAATATGATTACATTGAGGTCTTTAGGACCCCGATCTTAATAATATTAATAATTTGTAAGGGTCTTGTCCTTTTTGTTCGAAAGTCTTCGCTTTCTAGAATACTGAGTCTTTAATCTTCTTCTTCCTCCTTTTCTTCTTGGGTTAAGGATTTGGATGTTGTCTCCGTTTTCCTTAAATTTAAATAGTGATGAAAATTCTTCACTTTGATAAAGAATTTTTGTTTACTTTTCTTTAGTTGCTCCTTCATTCTTGTTGTTATCATTTATATGAAGTTGGATTTATAGATATATACGTATTCTTAGAGATATTTTATGTATATTTTTACTTTGTTCATATGGTTGCAGTATTTAGCTGAGATGTGAGGCATTATTTCTTGTTTGCAGTGCAGGTTATAAGAATTCATAGGCTGAAAAGTTTGATGAGATCTGCGAGTGATTATTTGTGACTACCATGGAGGAAATTTTATTCCCTATAAAGTTTCGTAGTTGCTTGTCGACTTTGAAAACTATCCTTCTTAATGATGTGTAGTCAAATCTCTTGTATATTTCAGATATTGCCAAGCAAATGCTTTTGTTGGTTCGTAGAGTGTTAAGTCTATTGTATTGACTCAAATTGATTTTCATGATGCTCTTGCATCAAATCTTTCTTGGAGTTAGCCCTAGTTATGCTTTCCAAATTGTTATGGTCGGATTCAACTTAATTTTATTAATTAATTTTACATTAACTGTTATTAATATTTAAAATTTAATTAGGATCCATATTTAGGAGTAAACCTTAATTATTAAAAGTTCTTATTTTATATTTAATTTAATCAGTGACGTATTAGACGTCATCTCTATATTCTATTCTTTCAAACGTGTTTTAATAGTATGAAGAAAATTGAAAGTAGTTTTGATCAGAGTCTACAAGTCTTCGTCTGGTGAAGTTTGTCGAGTCATCTTAATCGGAACTTGGATTGTTAAATCTGTCTTAGCATTCAAAAGCCCTTAATGAGGTTTATAAGTGCTTTGATTTGTAGGGTATTGTTGGGGTCTTATTGGGGTTAGTAGAGAAAACGCAGGTTTTATGTGAATTTAATTAATATTTAATGAGTATTAGAGTACTTAATTAAAACAAATTTAATCTGCTTGTCTTTTTTGTGTCTCTTGAATCTTGCTCTCTCTAGTGGCTCAAGTATGTCATCTAAGGATTTTCTAGGATAGGAGGGAGCTCTTACTATTATCATCTGTACTATACTTTTTATTTTTTCGCAGACATCTTCTTACTTTATATGCTTCTAAGCTAAGTCAATTGATTGTTTTTCATGCTTAGTACCAAAGTAAGTCATTTATTCCATTGTCATTTTCTAATATAATAACAGCAACTGCCCATACATCACACTAAACTGAACCATTCGTCCACTTCTCTCTGATTGGGGTGTAGCCTGGTGTCCCAAGAACCTTTGCTAATGTTACAATCTCTTATCTTAAGGCACTATTGAAATCGATAGCTACAACTTCTAAAGGACAGAGGTTAAGCATCACATTTTCAGGCTTCAAATCTCTATGAACATATCCAAGTTCATGGAACTCCTAGACGCCCTTTATCATATCTGAAAGTATATCATTCAAGTCATCCGGATATCTGTTTTGATAGAGATAGTCTCTTAAAGTTATTTCATATTTCTTTAGCCTTAGTGCGATGAACCCAAAGCCTAAAATAACACCGTCTAACTTAAGCAAGTGCTTGCAATCTCTTTTTTAAGCTTCTCTAAGAACGATATATTCGTTAGCAAATTCATTCTAATACTGTTCATTCTTAATGAGATAGCTGAATGGATATACCTTGTATGCAAACTTGTCGACTACTATAAGTTTTGCCTTGCTAGGCACGTTTATATTTAAGTAGTTTACTATTCAACTGCTAATATAAACAGCATTTAATGCATGATTATACATAGCTCTCTCTTAGAAGCATGCTAAAAATGTATTGCCTGCAGGTTGATTCATTGACTCATATCGTTTCTGCCTTTTTAGCTTTTCTTACTACTCTCTTAAGATTCAAAAGTTTTAGACTTTCTCTTGGCAGGTATAAGTTTTTAAGTCTCTTAATCTTACATTAAAAACTCGCTTAAATGATGCTTTTGCATGTGTCTTTTAACCTTAGCTGAGTGAGTGTAAGACTTCATGCAAGTCGTGCATTAATACCTGCCATCCACCTTATCATGCTTGAAATAAATCTTCGCTTTACCAGAATGTATTTCTTTAATATGCCTCTTCAAGCTCTACTCAGTTGAGAAGAAGTTTTAACAATCATTGCATTCAAAGTGTTTTTATTTTTCAATTGGTTGCTGTTCTTTTAGCTCCTCAACATATTCAATTTATGTTTAAAGTCCTATCTCTGTTCTCCCCTTCTAGTTTTATACTTCAATTTTGAAGACCTCTGCTTCAAACCAAGAGCTCTTAACTCTACCTCCCTCTCAACATAAATGACTTCTTGCTTTTTAGTGGTGCCAAAGTTTAGCTCTGATTAACCATTGCCAAGAGAGGTAGCTTTACGATTTAAGTTAGCCGCCATGTTTAAATTCAAATTTCTATTTCTTTTATAAAGCTCTAATAACCTCTAAAGTTTTAGCAACTATGTATAGGAGTTGACACTGCAGAACTAATGGTTAATTTAGAGGTGTTAGATTTAAAAATTTATACTTTGCTTATAAATATAACTTCTATAATTTCATGCTTAATTTTTTTTATTTTTTGGTACCAACTTTGAAAAATTTCAGATTGGTACTGGTACCAATCAGGTTTTAATCCATTTTTGGAACTTTTCCATTAAAACCTCATTAGTTTAAAACTAAGTACTAATTAAGTTTTGGTACTATTAAATTGGTACCAATTAAAATACATATTTAGTACTAGTACTAATTAATTTTAAACAAATTTAGTACTAATTTAATGGAACTAAATTGAAAAAAATGGAGATCAATCTCTCAAGTTTGTTACAGCTTCTGCAAACTTTCTCCACGTAACTTTCCAGGGTTGACCTCCTATAAGATGCCCATATTTAATAATAAGATTTTAAGCAGTAGGATCCAGAACTATAAATATTATAATTTGAAATTCAATAAGAAGAGAAGGAACAAGGATGGAATCTATCAGTACTGCAATGAAGAGGGTTAAGCTTAAGAAATGATCTCAAGATTTAGAAGCAAGGAAGATCTATATCGATACCTGACTCAACATGGTAAGCATGTAATAACTACTTAATCATATACTATAGTGGGATTATTCCTTCCAACGATGGAAGGTACCAAAATTTTTTCTTAAAAGCTATTATGTGTGATGAGAAAAAAGCCTTCAAAAACAATGAAATTAAGTTGATAGAAATACCAAACTACCCAGGGATTTCAGTCACTAATCTCTACGATGATGCGATGAAAGATGAAGAGTTAGTAGTTTATCTTCCTACGAAGAAACAGCTCTCTAACAAACTTCCAGAAAGGAGCTTTTTCTTTGGTGTACTTGGTACTTTGAGAGAAGGTTATCTCAGAGAGATCATTAAAGAAGCTCACAAGAAACGGTACACTATTTCTCCAGAAGATTAAAAGAAGCAAGGCATACTTATAAGCGAAGCTTGGCTTGAAGAGCTAAAAAAGCATCCTTACCTCTCTAGTAAGCTTTGATTCATAACTTTGTAGTGACTGGTATATTCCTAATGAATGAGCATGCGAAGGTTCACAGAGAGCCAAAGTTATAGACTATTCATGAAGTGAGCAAGAGACTTTATGAAGATGTTTAAAAGCCAGATGAAATGAACATAGATTCAGGAGCTGGTACTAAAAGAAGAAATATGGATCCAAGCAAGCCATAAGAGGAAGAAAAATAAGCGAAGCCAAACCCCTTTATGAGCTAATTAATTTGTGAATATATTCATTCGTTTAAATCTAAAACTTATTGATAAACATTCATTCTTCCTTCTCTCGCACAAGCTGTTGTCTATCTATGCTCACTCTCTTGCAGCTACTCTGAATCAAGTCTACTGTATCTATAGGCAAGTCATGCATAAGGTGATACAGCAGCAGTTTCTTGTTGAGAGTCTTGATTTAACTCCAATAGAATTCGATTCCATTAAACTGTGGACTATAAGGAACGTTATATACAGATGTTATGTTTAACTCTTCATAAGCTTTCTTTGACTCCTTAGTCTTATGAACTGAGAGATTGTCAACAAACAGGGTGATCTCTTAATCGTTGTATTTATCTCTTAGCTTATGCAAGAACTCTATTTACTACTCTCGCTTAATAGAGCGAGGGTGAATGACATAACTCTCTAAGACTGAATCTTCACTTATACCAGCTAAAATTGCATGGGTGACTGCCTTTACTTTTAGTCATAAATTTCTATGTTATCATACTTCTTGTACCATGACTTATTAATAAAAGTGTTGAACGTAAACACAGCTTCATCTGCATGTATGAACTTGATGTTATTAGTAATAGCTCTCTGCATTTAATCATATATATATAGTTTAATATATAATGATACTGTAAAATCAATACTTCTCTTTACTCTGTTGAAAGTCTTGAAAGTAATACAATTTCTTCTATAAATATTTGCTATAGTATAAGGAGAGATACGCATGTCAGGAAACTTGCGATGAAACATCACAGCCGCTAGTCTAATGGAAAGTGTGCCCAATACTTCAAAGTCGTAGAGTCGCAGAGGTAGTCAATATGGTGCTGTGAGAACTTTCATTTTCTTGCAGGATGCTTTCAAGTACCAGAATTAAAATGCTAAACAGCTAACATGCAATGATACCTAACAGTTGAAGCATTCTTACATAGGAGCTTTGCTATAGCTGCATAATTCAGCACTGGTTTGACTTAGTCTATATTAATACTCGAACCATACCTAAGCTTAAGCAATAATCTAAATATTTCTCATCATAAATAGACCCTAAATTTCGCTAATTCCTATTTCTCATTTTGCAAATTGGCCTAATTTCTCTACTAACCCCAATAAGACCCCAACTATACCCTACAAATCAAAGCACTTATAAACCTCATTAAAAATTTTGGGGTTTTATTCTCTCTCTTCTACCGGGCTCCAGTCATCTTCATTATAACTTAAGATAATTTTCTATTTATAATGTCTCTTTTTGGTTGAGACAGGCGCTTTAAAGGGGAAATCGTCCAGAATATATGGTGAGGCCTGGGTAAGAACTTTCATAAACTATGCTATAATTATTGAGCTTTATTAGCTCTCAGTTAACTAGTTTGTCTGGTGAATTGGGGTTTTGGTTCAGCTTGTTGAGGTTTTATGAATTTATTGTTAATTGAGAGAAGTCTTAGCATTTGAAGAAGTTATTGAGTTCAGACTTAGAGTATGTCGAAGCTGTTGTCTTCCTCAAATTAAGTTTTTGTGAGCTGAAAATAGAAGTCGTTATAAGTTTGTGTCCTTTTATTATTAGGTTTTAGCTTTAAATGTAATGATTTCTTGTAGGTGTAGTATCCATTCTTTTTTGCTGATTTTTATTAATTGGACAATTTTCTTTGAGAGATCGTTAAAATCTCTGTTTTCTATGTCGTTCTTAATAATATCTCTTTATGTTTTGCTCAGTATACATTCTGTGTTTGCAAATTTTTTTATCTTTACTTAATTAGTGAAACTAATCATAACATTAAATAACATTTTCTGTTTAAAAAAAGAGCTAGTAAAAAATTTGGAATTTTAATGTAATTTTTTTATAAAAGGGTCATGAAATCGATATGTCATGAAGGAGATTGATATAGAACCGAGGGCAAATCTTTTCATATGAATTGAGGTACTTGGGAGGGGTCTGGAATAAGTGGGTACTACCAAGAAGGAGGGGAACTACCAAGAAGGGGGGTACTACCAAGAAAGGGGGACGGAGGGATTGGGTTTCGCTCGGAACAGCAATTAAATATGTGCTTTAAAATATTTAATTATTCATACAAAATTTAAAATCTCATTATGAGAAATAACATATTAGATTGATTTGAGAAACTAAATTTAATAAAGGATTAATAATTATTCTAAATCGATGCAAGCTTTTTCCCTAAAGAAACTCAAAATCCCAAGTCTGTGCATAACAATATTGTATATATATTTTCTGACTTTTACAACTCTTAATCTTTCTTGTACAAGCTAGATGATATATTTTTTATAAACAATTTCAAAAATAATAGACCACAATATTTAAATATAATGGTTAAAGTTATTTAATTTAATAAATACTTACATTAAAAAATTTTATAAATAATATTATAATTTTGTATTATTTTTATAAGAATCAATATAATTTGGCAATAATATATCTTTTATTTTTGTATCTAACAAAAAAAGCTCGGTGAAAAATATTATATAAAATATAGAAAATAGTTTTCCAGAAATAGTTATTTTAAGGGAAATTAAGAAGACTCTAAATAATTAATGGTTTTATTTAAATGAGATGTCATGAAAGAGTTCGATTGAAACCATGATGAAAATTATTTATTTACGACTGGCAATGGTTATTTTATGGAAGCTTGGTTTGAATACAAAAATTGACAAATTTGTTTTAATACAGATTAAACTTTGTTTAAGTTATATCAATTTAACTTATAATAAGAGTTCATAATGATTTGATTATTATTATTTTTTTCTCACAATTTCTTAAGAATTTTATCGTGAATGTGTATATTTTTAAGCAATAATTACATTCTAAAGGAGCAGTGTTGTTCATTTTTATAACTAGCAATCTAGTTTGTTTAAATATTATATAATTCATTAATTAATTAATTTAATAAAATCTCTATATTTAATTAAGTTCGTAGAAGATTATTTTCAGTTGTCTTTTAATAATTATAAAATTAATATTGATAAAATATAAAACAATTGTGATAAAAAGTAATCCATATAAATGCAGCTACTTTTAAAAATAGTTAAATATAAAATAAATAATATTGCCTTTAAATAAAATAATTATCTTGTATCATATCATATAGCCATAATAGCTTTGAAAAAAATTAAAAGCTCATAATCTCATTAGTAGTAACATATGTAAACTTGATTGATTTGGGTAATGTTGTGGATTAGCGTTTCTTTATTATTTATTTAATTTTTGTAGTTAAATTAATTTTAAATTTTAATATTTGAAATGCTTAAATTCTTAATATTATTATATCTTTAAAAAATGTTTAGTTTAAATTAGTTAGATACAGAAATTTTCATAATCTTTAATTGTTCGTTTTTAATTAAATTATATAAATTATTAGAGTTTTATGAATTATTGTTATATTTATTTTATGGTCTCCATTCTCATAATAATAATTATTTTCCAAGTATAGTTTTGATATTTTAGGAGTCCCTGTAATTAGAAATGAACTTATTGGAAGCATAAAATAATTTTTAATTTTAAAATTTAGGTTTTAACTTAGTTATTACCTCTTATTTTAATTAGAACTTGTTATTAAGTAACATAATTATATTAATACTTAGGAACTATTTTATAGTAAATTAAGGTAAAAAATTTAAATTTGTAAATAACTCCACATTTTCTCCATAATGCACATTTATATTGACCTACTTTAAGATACCTACGTTTAAAATGTATGAGCTTAAGTTTATTTTGATGTTATAAATACTTTATTTAAGTTTGTTTTACATTTTAGCTCCTTTTACTCCGAAAAATGGGTAAATGGAGTTATTAATTTCAAATAAAACACCCACTTGTCGAATATTTCATCCTAACTTATATTGAAGCTATTAGGCTATTTCAGAGCTGTGTAACTTAAGTTTATAAATCAAATTGCCAACTAAATATAATTTAGTTATACAAAATAAAAATACCTCAGTCAAAATTATCAATTTTTTCTTATATAATATTAAAATGAATTAATAATTGAAGGATTTAGTTTCTAAATACAGTTGATTTTTTTATCAATAATGAAAAATAGATTTTGGAATTAAAATTTTTACTATTAAAGTTAATATAACAAAAAATATGAACAAATAAAATGAGCATAATAAATTGCTTAAATATATTTTCAATCATTTGAACTAACACGAAAATGATGTTCAAAGTGCCCTATAAAATCTTTTATATCTAACATAAAATTATAAATAAAAACACTTATAAAGCTACTGAAAGATTTTAGGGTTTTAAATGGAATTTTAATTTTACTTTATTTTATTTTATCAAATATTTGCAGCTTAACGCAGTAAAATAATGAATTCTATTGTTATTAAAGATTGGTGATATTAATAATAAACATTTCAAAATAATATATTATAAGCACGAATTGTAAAATCTCTATTTTAAAATTTGATAAATAAATATTTTGTAAGTTTTAATGTATGATTAATACTTAATTTTATTTTTTATATTTTGATTTATTAGTTCTTACTATGCTGTAGTTTTTTTTAATAGATTAAGAATACAGAGTGAATTTCATTCATTTAAGGCATTTTATTTAATTTAATTTAAAATTAATAATTGTTTCAGATACAAAATCTTTTGATTATTCAAATTTTAATTTTTCAAAAATTTATTATCAATATTAAATTTAATTATGAATATATTCTTGTATTCTTATCCTTCTATTTTAGAAGTAAAAAAAAGTTCTAAGCTATGTTAAGTTTATTCACTCAAATAAAAAACCCCTTAATTAGATAATTTAATAATTTGAGTGCAGGATAAAGTTGGGGGTCTTGATGGGGTTAACAAAGAAATTAGGTGCATTTTTTAAAATGAGAAAAAATAGAAATTAGCGAAATTCATGGTCTGTTTATGCTTATCTAAAGTTTATAAACAATAAAATGGATGTGGGTTTCAATTCATTAGTTGAATGAAGAATGAAATTCACTCATCTTAGTTAAAAAACTTATGTAAAGCATTATCTAAATGATTTCATAATGCAAAATGAGGAACCTTGAAAACTTTTATTCTCAATTAAATAAATCAAAGGCTTATTATTGTTGGAATACATTAAAATTTGGAAAATTATAATTCATTAAATAAATATTAAATCAAAATTGTGGCTGCTAAATTTAATCAATTTTGAACGATCTAGGGCTCATTCGATAGTGAATTCAAAATTAGCTGGACTTTGTTTTTGACGATACAATTTTAAATTATTCCTGGAGTGAGTTATCTTGGTATTAAAGGTAGGGTATATTTAATAACTCTAAATTAAAGTAAAGTTATTTCAGCTCAGGGATAAGTTAAAATTGTACAGTCTATAGTAAAGTCCAGCTAATTTTCAATTTTCTATCGAATGATCCCAAGATTGCTTGAATTGGCCAACTTTAACTGCCAATACATTTTAGTATGTACCTAAATAGGGGTTTAGATATTCCAGTATTTAATAAAATTGATATGAGCAGTTTCATTGAGAATTAGTTGGATTTATGCCGTGCCTAAAAACGCAACACTCATAGTTTTTTTTTTATGAATATGCGTTTAAGGTTAATCCTTTCAGCTACCTAATTAAGAATTATCAGTTCCATAATGAATTTTTTAATAGATACACGTTTAAAAGAAAAGCTAAAGGAAGAGATTGAAAGAATTTTCTTTAGATAAATAGTGTTATTTTAATTTAAAGTTTCATCGCACTAAGTCTATAGAAATTTGAAATGACTAATAGACTACCTATCATAACTGCTACATAAAGAATGTAAATTTGATCGTATAATTTGATCAAGAGTGTTAAGGATTTGATTGAACATGGACTTTTTTATAAAGATATTCGAAATATGTATGTGATTGCTAGAGCTCTGTGCTTTAAAGATTGTAGTTATCGATATTAATAGAGGCTTAAGATAAGATATTGGGACTTTAGCTAAAGTTCTTAGTACTCAGGATACTTTACAATCAGAGAGGATTAATGACTCTGTTAAGTGGGATGTATGGGCAATACGTAAAGTATGTCTTACTATTGCACTAAATCATTAAAAAATTAATAATTAATTTAGCTTATAAATTAAAAATGCAGGAAGATGTAAGTGAAGCAATTCGAAATTTATTGAAGATAATTATCTTTAGAAGCCCTTCATTATCGTCGTAAATTGTTAGATGACATTCTTGGACCACTAGAGAGAACAACATTCAATAGATTAAACAAAGAAATTCTAATAAAATTCGTCTGATAAGAGTAAACAAATATTTTTTAATAAATACTACATAAAACTTGAGTTTTAAACAAACCCCAATAAGACCAAGCTAAACCCTGAAATTCAAATCATTAAAACATACAATAAATGGGTTTGGTGTTTGACTGTCATAGAAGCTTCTTTCTTTTAAGAAAGGTCAAATTATTAAATATTAAATGAAACAAATATTTTTTAATTTAAAATATTATTATTATTTTAAACAAATTAATAACTTTTGAAAAATGAAAAAAATTAATATTCCAATAAACTCTATTCCTTATATTGAAGTAATAAAAGAAATAATAAATTCCAATTGGTTAATTATGATTTTTTCATATATTTAACAAATTAAATTATTTATTTTCAACTCCTTTGTTTCTTTTTCTTTTTTCCAATCATTGGGCTCTATAGTAAAAATATAGTCGCCTTCAACGTACCATGATCTATATGATAAGACTTTGATTTTACTTGAAAACATTTAAATATTAGTATAATATTATATATTGTATTTTACTTTCAATTTTCTCTTTTTAAGGGACAATATCAACAAAATAATCTTCTGCTTTATGAAAATCGTCGAAGAATGGCTTCATTTTTTCTCTAGCTTTCTATTTTTTTTCAATCGCTTTTTAGACTTCAATAGCTTTTAAATAATTAATTTAAAATTACAATAATATATATTTAAATTATCTTTAAGTTCTTCAGGTGAATGTATCTAAGCAACTTTTTATTAATCTTTATCTTTCATTTTATCAAGCGAAGGAGGTAAA
The DNA here is from genome assembly GCA_000711775.1 of Oxytricha trifallax. Lineage (NCBI taxonomy): Eukaryota > Ciliophora > Spirotrichea > Sporadotrichida > Oxytrichidae > Oxytricha > Oxytricha trifallax. The sequence continues at coordinate 19,223 of ARYC01007871.1, forward strand.
TCTTCAACTATTTAGTTTTATTGAATGGGCTAGGATGGAGAAGATGAAGGACCGTTGACATCGAGTAACGGCTCTATGTCCCATTGAGATCTCAAACTTTAATCATCATTTTGAGATTCAGGTTTTCAAATAAATAAATAACTTTGATAAAAATATTAGTCTTAAATATTGGTAGTAAGAAACCTTTCTTTTAATAAAAATCAAATTCACTGATTCAAATAATCAAATTTAAAAAATGCTACTATATTATGCATAGCAAAAATTTTCAAAAAGACATATTAAAAATTAATATGTCATAGCTCATAATCAAAAATTTAAAGAGTTATTATTAGAAGATAAATGGATAATATTAAAAGATATGAATAATTATATAACCTTTTGACATTACGTTGGAAATAAAATTCTAAGGTATACAATCATGAAAATTATTAATTTTATAATTTACATTGTAATTAATTAAATAAATTTAAATTCCAAGGGTCATACCCAATTTTGAATGAATTTTAATTAAATAATTTAAGTTGACCTAATGGATTATCTTAGACTGTAACAGAGATGGGAAGAGTCGTATTGACAAAGTTAGGGGGGATTTAGTTTGGTTGGCTTATAGCTTTTGAGCTTGACATAGATTAACAAAATACTTTGGTAAATATGTGGGTGGAAATTCGAAAAATTAATTATATTATTGCAGAAATATCAATTATTACAATTATTAATTTCATAGCAATATGATTTTTTCAATCTATATTATAAGCTCAACATAAGTTAATTATTCAATTATATTTCATCATTAAATTTCGGAGAAGTTATTTTAGCTAACTCTAAATAAAGTAATTTTGAACATATTTAAGAAAATATTTATAATTGAATTAAACTTATTAATAATTTTAATTGCTATAAATATATATTATGCAGTAAATTTTCTTAAATTATCATAAATAATGTTAATAATTATTTTTTATAAATAATCTTCATATTTATTATTGTTACTCCAATAAAGTTAAGCAATAATTAATTTATATCCACTTAAAGCCTATTTTTATTACTATACAGTAGGTAAAATGAAATAAATTAAAAATAATAGTCGACTTATCTCATGACGTCAATCATTTAAAACACATATTTCGATTAATAGGTATAAATTTGTTGGCAATATTAAATATAAATATTTACTTTATTTACTTTATTTTTATTTCATTTAATATTTCTTTTATATTTATAATTTAGTTCATTTTATTAAAATTGTATTAAATAACAATAAAGTATATGATTTAAAATATATTTATTTTCAAATTCTGTAATTATAACCTGAATCACACTTAAATTTATATAATAACTACAATTGCAAATAAATTATTTTCTTACTTTTTCAAAAAATATATTCTACAACGTATTATTCAAAATTCTTATTTAAAATTATATCATAAATTCATTACTTTTAGTATAACAGCATTAGACTAAAAATCATTTTAAATGTCTATATTAAATTTTTAATGAAAACATAAAAATTTTTGATTTTAGGATTTTATAAGAAAAATATCATCTACAATTCTTCTATTTTTTTAAGTTTTTGATTGTAACTTCTTCCACTTCAGTTAATTGAAACTATTGAATTATTTCTTGTTACAATTCTTAAATTTAGAGATAATTCTTTTAGAATTTTGGTGCACTAAGCTTTCTTTACCTATTTATGCGGAGATAAATCAATTGATTAGGCTTAATAGAGGAAAGCAGGCAAAGTCTTATCCAAGAATAAATTTAATAACATCAGCAATCTCTATAGAGTAGATCTAGAAGCTGTTTCTAAAGGTGAGGGAATAATTTTGTTGATCTTTAAAGAAAGGAATATTAGGAACAACTGAATAGTTTTATCTTAAACTTCATTTAATTTGAAATATTGATTCAATTAGCTATACACAAAAATTTTATCACAAAAATATTGTTTTTATAAATAATAAGATATATAACAGAATTAAATTAATGAATGAAAGTAATAAAAAATAACTTAACTTATTTTATTCAGCATTTTAACTCGATTCTTGGGGAAATAATAAATTTTGGATTCAATTCCAGCTAATTTTAATTTTTTGCAAGAGTATAATGAATTTTGAAAAATAAATATTTTTCGTGTCATTTATTTCAAATTATATTGTATAAAACATTTGATTTGGAAAATGAAATTATAACTAACTATATTGATTAATAATATTGGCAGTTAACTTTCTGTAATCATTTAAAATATAAAAAAATTTCGACAGAATACAAAATCAGCTGGACTTTGATGTAGGCGGCACATCTCTATTGCATCCCTGTAGCGAGATAAATTGAGTTTAGTTTTGGAATTAAAGTCAACTAAAAAATCGCTACAAGAATGCAATAGAGGTGAACTGCTTATATTAAAGTCAAACTGGTTTTTAATTCTATCGAACAAGTACCAAATTAGGTTAGGACAAAATTAACTGCCATGAATTTAATTACTTGTATTTTAAACTATAATTTATTTTCCAAATCGAATGTATTCCTACAATATTGTAAATTAGCTTTACAACTATCATACCATATACTAAAGATACTGAAAAATAAAAATAAAATTAAAATTGTATATTGACAATCTATAATTTTTGTAAAGATTTGTTTTTCAGAGATAGTTACAGTTGAAATAAGTTAGTAAGATTAAGAATAAATAATTCGTAGTCATAAAATATAATAAAGCATTTATAGATAAAGTGCTATGCTATAGTGTAAAATTACATTTTATTAAACATAATTATCACCATAATATTCATATAACATCTAGTTCATACTTTTAGGATTAGTGTTTCATTAAATTAACTAATGCTTAAGTCCAATTTAATTTACTTATATTCTAGCAGCGGTAAATGAGTTTTTTATTTTGCTAAATTCTTATTTCTTAGTGAAAAACTCCATAGATTTTTGATTATTATTGTAATGCTTTATATTAATAATCTATTATTATTATTTCAATATATAATATAGATATTAGCTATAAAAAAGTTGTTTATGTTTAACAATTACAATAATGAAATTGCCCCATTACTACTATAATAATATATTTTAATTATGAGATTGCTTGACTTAAAATATGATTAATTTTATACTTAAAAACAGAGAAATCTAATTATATTTTATAATTAATATTGATTTATTTATTTAGTTGATGTGCCAATTATTGCTTGTTATAGAATTAGTTATAAATTACAATTTTAGTTTTTGTTGACTAGCAGGTTGTCTTTAACAACAAATATGTGAATTTGTATTTTACTAATTAAATCTTGTTTAATTATTATTTTTAAAATTTAAAGATTCTTACTATTTATAATTTTGAAGCTCTACTTAAACATACATTATGATTGTAAAGAGTAATATGATTAAGTTATTAATTAATTAATAAAACTAATAATATTTCGTCATAACTATTTTAATTATTCAATTTTAACAATCAATTATTTTTCTACTTCTTTAACTTTTTCGTTAATAATTTCTTTGATTTATTTATACTCCGAGTTCTTTAATAATGATTAAATTAAATTCTTAATATCATAATTCATTTCATTAACTGTGGTTTATAGTACTTTCTTTTAGCTTTCATGACTCTTAATAATTTTAATTTGGTAATATATTTGTCAAATTATAAAAGTATTTTTTTTGTGGGCAAGTTAAATCATAAATCACCTCACTCGAATACATTTTTATGTTTTATTGGGGATAATGAATTTTAATTTTAGATTTTTTTAAAAAAAAGCTATTAAACTTAATATTACAGTCCTATGATCTAAACATAGCATATTAATTATTTCATGACATTGCATGTATTATATTTTATATATTAATATACAAAATGGATTTTAATATATGAATTTTTTCATAAAATACAAGATAAATATTAATTGACTATTAAAAGTGTAAGAAGTTAACTAGTTTAAAAATGATATATAATTCAATATAAAAATATAGTATTGATTTGAAAAGTGATCTAACAAAACAATATAATATTTTTTATTTATAAATTATCAATTATAACATGATTTTATATGTAAATGAATAAATATTTACTAGAATGATTAATTTTAAATAAACTGTTAATAAAAGAATATTTATTTCTTAAAAGTTGGAAAATAGCTAATTTTATACAAAATGGTGCAAATAACTTAAGAATTATATAATTCTTAGAATATTGTTGAAATAAACTTTTTTTTCCCTCTAAATTTAAAATATTTTTCTAAATATAATATAAATCATTTAGTCTTGATTTTTAAATTATGGTTTGTAAATCCCTAACTGTAGACTCAACACCCTTAACCATAGTTTCAACAGTCTTAACATGGTGCAAGATTTCTTCCTCTGCGTGAATGTTCTTAGTCTGAGTCTTTATATTGTCATTTTGATGTCTTTCACAAATCCTTGCCATTCAAAACCAACATAAAAATATTACATCAATCTAAGATAAAATAAAATAGAGAATTAGATTTGTAAATAAAAGATTTAATAAATAAAAATTACCCAAATTAATATTTAGAATAGTTTATTGATGAATTATAACTAAAAGTTTTGTACCAAAAAAATATCAATGCCAAGTTCAATCAAACTATAAATACAAAGCAACTAGTGAAAGATATGTTTACCATTAAATGAATTAGTTTTGATATAAATTTATAATTCAATTATTAAGCAATTGATGTTTTAGGGTCTTCATTAAATAAAATAAAATCACTACCTGTAATTAAAACTAAAAAGAATTTAGTTTTCGTAGCTTATTTATTTAGTACCTTAATATAATTTAAAATTATAAATTAATTTGCTAATCATTTAAACTTAAAAATATTATAAATAAAGTATTCCTTAATGTTATATTAACTTTATACTATATTGATCAGTAATTTAAATATTTTCTAAACATTAAATTAAATCTACTCAATTTAAAAATCAAGTTGATGAAAAATCAAATAAAAATATTAGAGATTGTACAATTTTGTGTCTGTCAAATCATGATTTATTGAGTTATACTGTAATTAATTATAAACCTTATTACTGATTATAAAATTGTTTCATATTTTATTAAATACGCTAATTTTCACATATTCATAAGTTTTATAGTTTAAATTCTTAATTTTCTTCAGTTTAATCTCTTACATGTCTTCTGAATATGATATAACTTGGAAAATATTTCTCATTTTTAAACTCTTCATTGCTGAAGAGGGATTCCCTTTATTTAATTAACAGAGCCTTACTTTTATATGATTCACCAATTCTCTTTTGCATTTAATGAAAAAAAAATTATAAATAAAATGGTGAAGAATAATTAAACATTTAAGACTTGTTAACTAAAAGGAAATAAATACCAAACAACTATTATAAATATTTAATTAAAAGTTGTTTGTTTACTAAATTTAAATTTTGGTACTTAGAGAAAGAATTTTATTTATCATTTTAACATAGTAATATTTAATGATAATAATTTTAATTTTTTATTACTTTCTTTCAAAAATAAAGTATGAAAATTTATCAACTATATCATGCTTTAAATATTTCTTATTAATAGTTTAAGAAAATAAGATAATTATAATTTCCATATAAAATATATAAAAGTAATATACAATTTATAGTATGAACATTAAAGAATATTAATAAACAGCAAAGATATATAGATTTCTTCTTCTAAGTACCAAAATATAAAATAATAAACAAACAAGCAAAATTAAAATAATTGTAATAAATGTTAGACACTCTTTTCTCTTAGTTATTACATTCTATTTGTTTATTTTACTTGACATTTTAATTATAATTTAGCAGATTCAATATATTTTAGCAAGATTATTCTTTCAAATAAAGAAGTTATTATGAAAATTTTATTTTCAAACTTTTATTCTAATTTTTTAACAATTTAAACATTTATTCGTTTCATCACACAGAGCATTATTTAGTCATTTTTGAAATTTTATTAATAAACTGTTATTAATGTTTTTTTGTATTTTTTTAATCATTTTTGTAAGTATATTTTGTGATTACCTTTTAATACGACTCTAAAAGGACTGCGATCATGAAATTAAGAAGGAACATATTCATAAATAGGACAGCTGAGATCCAGACAATCAATGCTAAGAAAATGGTGATGTCTTTAAATTCATAAGAGTTGTCAATTTTGAAGTCACCGGTAGATGCATTAATAGGCATAAAGAAGTTCCCAAAGTAATTAGCTTTTTTATATAGCAATTTATTGAAATGATAGCAATTATTATAATTTTAAGAATTATAATATAAAAGAATACAAAAAATTAATAAGAAATAACTGAACAATAATATAGACCAATCATTTTAACTAAATTTTTATATTAAAATAAAATAATTGACTCCTCTTTACAAAACATTCTCATTACTTGCCTAAAATTTGAGTAAAGCTAATGTCGACCCATTTACTATTAACAATAAAGCATATAGGAAATTGAAATGCCTAAGGTCCATGAGCACTGCTTTTAACATTCTCATTTATTGTTTAAATGAAAAATGCTATAATATACTGATTAAGTTAATACTTTTGTAATTTTATAACTGTTTATATAACATATAATTAATTTTTAAGAAATATTGCCCTTTAACACTTCAGTTGAAAAATTTATATACCAATTCAGACTATTTAAAAGAATTATGGTACACTTTTTGTAAGCAAATCTCATATAAATTATCATTAAATAAATGTAAAAGAAGTAGATACAATTGTTTATTTTTTATATTTATTTTTAATCCACAAAATTAAATCTTTATAAGTTATAATAGCTAATGCCTTCAAAAACCCTCAAAACGTCGAATAGCTTTACGAATACTAAAATAAGCATAAAACTATGCATGATGACAATTTCAAAATATTTATAATATTTTATCAGGATATAAAAAAACTTCAATATATATTAATATATAGTAAAAATAACTCCAATAAACATTTGAAATCTGTATCAGGAAATAGAGAAATGTGAGAGCTTGATCAATTACATTCCTAATATCACTAATGTATTCCACAAAGCCAATTTATAAATAATATAAATTAATAAATTTAATTCTTTTCAAAATCTGTAATTTATAATACTCTTGGAATAGTAAAAAACCGACACATGCTATTGAAGATTAACATTTAATTTTAAAATAAATAATTATTGTTTTATATTTAATAATTAATTAAACAGATATTATTTAATAATTATTATAATAAAAATAAAGATTATAAATAGATTAATTAATCATTAATAACTTAGGCACAAGCTTAAGAATAGAACTACGAGAATTGGTTTCATCCACTTCTCATGCGGTTATAGTGGAGAAATAAAAATCAAGCAAATAGCTTATTAAGAACACTGAGTAAAGGTAGAATTGTTTAATGTATGATACAAGTAAAAATATAAACTAAGTCAAACCAGTACTAAATCATGCATTTATAGCAAAGATTTAGCACAAGAGTGCCTCAACTGTGAGATATCAATGTATACTATTTTAGGATACAATTTATTTGGTAAATTAAATGATAATTAAAATTATAAAAAGTGGCAGTTAACTTTTTCGAAACCTAGTAAAAATGGTACTTTTTTGATAGAGAAGAGGATTCAAAATAAGCTGGACTTTAATGCTGGTGTACTCCTCTATCGCATTACTGGATCGAGATAACTAGTCTTTAATTTTTACCAAAAATTAACTAAAATATTCACTTATAATTAAAGTCGAGTCATCTAGCTCCAGTATTACGATAGAGGAGTACTCCCGCTAGTAAAGTCTGTTTATTTTGGATTCTCTTTCAAACAAGTACTAAATTGACAAGGTTTCGAGAAAGTTAACTGCTACTAATATAATTAATTATTAATTAATTTATAAAATATTTTCTCAAATCAAATATATTCCAAAAATATCAATATGTGTAATTAAATAAATACTTTTTAATTATAGAGAAAATTTTTTTTTTAATAGGCCTTCTAAAGCAAGAATATCTTTGAAAATTATCTAAATTTTGAATGGATTAATCTTTAATAATAAAATATTTTATAATGTATGATTAAGATATATGGAGAGCTTTAAACACTTTAATTAAGAATATTTTTTTTAAAAAAACTGTTTGAAAGTTCTTGCATTCTAAGCATATAGTAGGTTGATATACTTTTGGAGATTGCTTGTTAGCATTCATAAAAGCAGAGTAACATTATAAAGTAAAGTTTAAGCATTTATGATTTAAATTTTTTATATAAATGATATATTTATATTCTAAAATTTGTAAATCTCTAAATTTTAACCAATTCCAAGAATTTGCTTAAGCTTGATAGAGTAATTTTAAGCTAAGGTTTTTCTAATTTACGATAAAGACATCTGAAATGGCTCTGAGACACTATCTATATCATTATAGATTCGCCTATGATTTATACCATATAATTTCCAGATAATATACAAAGTTTTAAGGAATTAATTTTGATATGATCAAAAAGATTTGAAGCCTGAAAATGTAATTCTAAATCTCTGCCCTTTAGAAATAGATGTTAAAGATTATATTATAGGCAGGATGATTAATATAATTTTAATATATATATATTTAAGTATTTTAAAGATTAATCATTCATTTTAAATATCCTTAACTAAGAGCTATATTACATTTTATAAACCACCAGTCGCCAATTTTTAAAAAGTGGGGACGCTTATAGGTTTTAATTAGTCTTTTATTGTATATGTTATATTTAATTAATATATTATTAAGGCTATCATTAACAGTATTTAAGATGATTTAATGTTAAAATCTAATTTTTGTTTCTCATAATTCAGAATTCAAATTTGAAAAGATCTTTTAGAAATCCTTTTGAATTTAATATTTTTTGTATGGAATTAGAATAGTTCCTAATTCTTGATATTTAAAAGTATTTTAACGGATTAATATACTTAAATATATACTTACTTAAGTTTTAATAATTTTTTTCTCGAATTATTTAGATCTATTATGATCTCAATTAACGTTAAGGATTTTTTAATTCTGAACTTAAGTATAAAGCTTATAATTTTCTCTGTTATTTAATGAATTAATCATAAGCATAATTAGTTAAATTTTTGAATATACTAGACACTATATACTTAATTTTACATATTCACAAAATCCTCCAAGAGTCCCTCTTTTAAAAAAAGAGGAGACGGCTGAACAAAAAATTTTTAATATTTAAACTAAATGGTATAAAGTTGTTCATTGCTTAAACTGTAAGATTTTACTTAAAAGATATTGAATTTTTTAAAACGTCATGCCTATGATAAATTTCAATAGAGCTTTACCATAGGAGATTGTTACTTTAGCATAGGGACTTGGTACTCTAGAATACTTCCAATTAGAGCGAAATGTACTAATGGTTCTTCTTAATGGGGTGTTTGGGCAATAGCTGAAATAATACTAGAAAGTGACATGGAATGTATGTCTTACTTTGGTACTAAGCATGGAAATCAATCAATAAGTTTGGCCTAAAAACATAGAAAGTAAGAAGATTTCAGCAAATAAATTCAAATTATAATTGGGATGAAAATTCTTAGAGCGGTAAAATACCCTAAAAAAACATTTGATGAGATCTGATAAACTAGAGAGAGGGAGCAAGTTTCAAAATATACATTAAAGATAAGCAGAGAATATTTGTTAAATTTAAGACCACTAATAAAAATTAAATATTTATTACTTTCATTAAAAACCTGCGTTTTGTCTGCTATCTCCAATAAAACCCTAACTACAACCTAGAAATTAAAGCACTAATAACCCTCATTAAAGTATTTTGAGGTTTTGATTATAGTTTATACAATAATAGAAGTTATCGTATAAGATAGCCAAATAGTGCATATTATTATTTTAATTTTAAATAATTAATGCTTGAAACTTTGGAGTTGTTTTTGTCACTCTGTAGGTAAAGAATCATATACTTAGAGTTTGATTTTTTCAGTTATATGGCTTATAGGTAGGTCATAGGATAAGACCATGCGAAAATCTTTCAATCAATATTATTAATTTTATTAATTAAAGTTTATATAATTTCTTTATTTTTATGCAGAATGTATATATGTTCAAGCAGAAATTGCTTTCAAAAGGCAGCTTTTATGAAATTTTTTCTCTTATTTTTCTAGTTTTAATTTTTTTAAAATATTATATTTTATAGTATATAATAATTGTATAAAAGTTATTACATGAGCATTTTGAATTGCACTCTTTTAAAAGTAAATCATATGAAATTTTAGAGCAATGAAAAATAAGCACTAATCATTTTTATACATTTTAATTTAATTAATTATTAGATAAGAACAATTACAAGCTATCAGGGATAGCACAATAATATATACCAAAACTATAATCAACAGACTCTAGCATTGAACTCCTCTCAGAACCTTCACAGCCTCAATAAAAATGAAGTTGTACTACTCTGATCCAGCTAAGTATATTGCTGATAAGCTTTTAAAATTGAAATATAAAACCACACAATTTAGAGAAACGCAGAAGCAGCCACTGGAATTCCTCTACTGACTTGAATTATTCATTATAGCAATACTATTGTAGAATCTCATATTTAATCTACTAATAGTAGCGATTCTCTCAACAGTTTACATGCTAAAAAGTACCAAAAATTACGAGGAAGTGAAAGAGAACTCATTTATAAATAAAGCTGATATTTTTTTATACAATGATTGCGAGAACAATAATCACATATCATGAAATAATTTTTTTTTTATTGTTTGAAAAAAGCAAATTTAAATGGACATGATGCAATTTATTCTAGCTCATACATTTTAATATTTTTTATGGTTATATTATACCTTTTTAATATAATTTCTATATTAACCACATTTTCTTTTATGTAAGATCATTTTAAATATTGATTTTTTATATATTAATTTGAAAACTTACAAAAATATATCAATTAACTGTGATATATTTATACTCAAATTATTTTTTATAAAATTATATTCTTAAACATGATATAATCTAATCTCTTTACAAATTCTTTTATTTTTACTTTATTAAAAAATGATTAATTTGAAAAAAATAAGAAAAAAGCTTCTTTTGATTTTTATCTCCATCATATTTAAACAATTTTTAGAAACTGTTGTTTGCTTCTTAGTCATTAAAATCAATCTAAAGATCTTAATTGGAACCTAGTTTCCTTTTTAGAAATTAAATAATTTTAAAGTTTGAGTTTGTAGGTAAATTATTAAAAAATGAAAGACATCGATGATATCAGAAAATATTTATAGATTAAGGTAGCAAAGATTTGTATAAAATATATTTTTTTTAAACAATAATATCGCCTACTCTTATTTTATAACGCCATTACTTTGATTGTAAATTTAATTATTCTTATATAACCTTATAAAAATCTAAAATAATACTTAACAATTTCCTTAAACAAAAATGTAAATATATATTTATAGATCTCCGTCCTATATATAAATAATTTAAATAAGTTTTTTAAAATTATAAAATGTTATTTATAAATAATACTCTGTTGTTTCTAGTCCATTCTTAGTGCTCTATGTTAAATAAAAAGTCACCTTCAATTTACCATGATGTTCCTGATATTACTCTAATCTTTTCACTTATAATTTTAAAAATTAGTATAATTATTAATTTTTTGTGGCAAAGCGATGCATGAACTTTAAAATTATTTTTGTACTAAAAAAAAATAAAAAACACTTTAAATGTTGACGCAATAAAAAATAAACATGGCAAGCTCCCTAGATTAGAACAAATGCTTTTAGAAATTAAGTTAAAAAATTACTCACAGATAATTATTAGAATATAGATATTTTAATTTTCTAGTATTATATTTTTTTAAATAATAGATTTAATATTCTTATTTAATTGCCATAAAGTATTAATAAAGTATAATAAAATTTAATATAGTATACCATAATAACTTAGGGAGTCCCCTATGTTTATTTTTTATTTCTATTTCGCGATAAAATTTATTTTAATAAAGCCTGGCAGATATTTTGAATGTTCTAAATTAGTTTTAAATGCATATAATTTCTTAGTCCTGTAATCGTCACCCCCAAAATTATAATTTTTAATTTAACTTCCGTTTTTCTTTGTTTCATGGACGACATCAGTCTTATAAAAATCTTCAGCTTAGAAAAAATCTTAGAGAAATTCTTGCCTTTGTTAGAGAATTTCAATCTTTCGTTTTTCCTCTTCAATTTACTTTTGCTCAGCTATTTCCTCAGGACTTATTTAATTCAAAGTTTCAATTATTTTTCCATTTTGTTCGTTATAATTCAAATACAACTAAATTTATAAGCACAAATAAAAATTTATTTTGCTAATTTTAATAATTTTAATTTGTGGTGTTAAGCAATTTCAAAGTCTTTTAATTAAAAATAAATGGCACACAACCATATAATGGAATAATAATTATCGTTTAAAAATTTTAGTGAAGTTTTAGTCCCTAAAATAACTTTCTTTACGTGCTATTAAAAAATTGTTACATTAATCAAGATTGATTAAAATATCCTTTTAATATTTAATTTTTTTATATTTATAATGATTAATGCCTAAAAAATGTTGATTTCAATGTAAAATAAATGCTTCTCTATAGAACATCTATACTTTATTCAGTCAATATATTTTAAATAAGTGTGGATAATAAAAGTTTATAGGTTATTAAAATGACTTATTTTAATAATGTATTGTTCAGAAAATTTCCAAGGAAGATAGGAATTTTTTGTACATAGAAGGAATCTTCCCTCCTTATCCGAATGGGTACTGTAAATAACTTTAATTCACAGAAAAACTTGAATATAAAGAAAAAATAAATACATTAAAAGTCAAAGATATTCTTCTATCTTTATTCATTAAAATTCTAAGTTTCTTTAAATTCCAACAAGTAATGCTCATCAATTAAAAGAAATTTAAGAAAATCATAATGAATAATTGAATCTAATTAATTTTAAAATCAAATATTTTATAGTAATTTTCTAGTCAACTTAATGTGATCCGGATTCCAGTTTTTATTCCGTAGTTTGAAGTTGTTATAATAATGTAAATATATATATATATATATATATTATATTTTTAATAAATAAAAATAATAAAAACATTTATATATTTTATTTAAGTTGTTCTTACGGGAGTTCTAATACCTCACTAGCATAGGCAATAGTTTGTTCAACTTATTAAATTACAGTATAGTTGTTTGGGTTTATGGTTTCTTATATTTGCATCAGTTTTGATTTGAATAAAACGCTCGAAAGAAATTCGAAAAATTTAAATTATAATAAAAGTCAATAAAATTAACAATTTAAAAGTAAACCTGCAAATTAAGATATTTCTTTAAAATACGTCATAGATGGAAGAATTAACAATCATCATTATCTCCTAATGTCATCTGACAAATTATAAAGCAAATTAAATTAAGACATTTTCAAATTATTTCAAAAATTGATTGATAATTATTTTTAAAATATAATTCTAATTTTGAGAAGAGCAATTGCAAATGTATTTTTAATTTAAATAATTTATATTTATTTTGAATATGTAAACCCCAATACGTATGTACACATAGAATTTATAAGTTGATAAAAAGTTTTAAATATATCGATAAATAAGGAATTTAAAAGGACAGAATTTAACTTAATTTGAGGGAGCCGATCGAGAGAATGCAAAAAGAAGGGTTGGCATTATCACAGCTCGTAAAAAGATTGAATATGATTTGATTTATATGATTATAATAGTGTGATTTTTAATTTTAAGTTCATAGCAACTATAAATCCAGTAGGTTGCCGGGGCCGTTCTTGAGATTTTTTAAGAATGGTATACTATTATACTGGCCGGACCCCTATAATCCAGCGTGTTGGCTTAAGCCAAAGGCCATTTTTTCAGGGCCAAAACCGGCCCCTCGATTTTTCGATTTTTGGTGCCATTAACTTCTAGCTATTCCCGTCTTCACATTTCTACTGGCCATACTTCAGTTATGGATAGGCAAAGGTTTGAATTTTTGAAAGTTACCGCGGATTTCGACATTTTTTTAAAAAGCCAATTTTGGCTTGGGCCCATCTTGAAAAATGAAAAAATTATCACAAGTCTTCAACCACCCACCTCCTTGCAACTCTAAGCTACTCGATTAACGAGTTATAGTGAATACTCATTATTTGAATTGGTTTGGCTATGAGATTTCAATAAATCCGGAGGATATTAGCAAAAATGTGATTTTTTATATAGTTAAGGATCAATAATCCAGTCGAAATTTTATTAATCCAGCTGTTTAATACTAAAATCCAATCGAATTAATCATTAAAATTAAGCATAAATTAGATGAATCCAGTCACTGGATTTTAGAATAATTCTGAAATCGACCTTCACTAACTTTTAAATCCGAG
>ARYC01007873.1:0-23764 GCA_000711775.1 Oxytricha trifallax
TTTTTATTGATTATATAAAATTTAATCTCTATTATGAAAATTAATGCCGTTTTTTTTAAATTTGTATTTTAATAATTTCCTAATCTTTTGTATTTTATCAATAATGATAAAATATACCTTGATTAACTATAATAGGAGAGTATAAGGCACTCTGGTAGATTCTTTGCTGAGAGGTAAGAAAATTAACTAACCATAAAAAACTGTAAGTTGACATATTTTATGAGAATTTTAAACATTTTAGTAAATTAAAATACTCCTAATGAAGTTTTGTTTCTATAGGAGGTCCTCAAAATCAAGTTTGAATTTAATTTGGAGGACCTCCTAAAATAATTAAACATTATTAGGAGCAATTTAATGGAGATAGATTGACAGAAATGGAAATCAATCTGTGAAACTTGGAGCAAGTTTTTCAATGCTTCTCCGCATATCTTTTCAAGGTTGACCTCCAGTAGGTCCTCCCTATTTAGTAGTAAGATTTTAATAAACTTCGAATGGATATCCATAATTTTAAATTTCATTAACATTTCTAGAAAGAGGAAGAAAGATGGAGTCTATGAATGATGCAATGAAGAGAATTTAATCTCAAGATTTAATAGGAAAATTTCGAAGTAAAGAGGACCTTTATAGATATTTGGTATAGCAAGGTAAGTTCTTAAGAAAATTAATAAATCCATTATAGTTGGATTGTTCTTGCCGACTTAGGAGGGAACTAAAATCTCATTCTTAAAAGCCTTACTGAGTGAAGAAAAAAGCTTTTAAGTCTAATGAAATTAGGATGATAGAGATACCTAACTACCCTGAAATATCAGTGACAAACCTATATGACGATGCTATGAGTGATCGGGACGTAGCTCTCTACCTTCCATCAAAGCTACAGCTCTCTAATAAATTGTCAGAGAGAAACTTCTTCTTTGGTGTTCTTGCAACTCTGAAACCTGAGTACTTTAAATGAAGTTATTTAAGAAGCTCATAAGAAACGCTACAGCATCTCTCCTGAAGAAAAAGAGTAGCAAGGTATTAAATTAATTGACACCTGGCTGTAGGAACTTCAAAAGCATCCTTTCATCTCAAGTAAGCTTAGTCTTCTAACTTTATAGAAAAACCAAGTACTGTTATATACTTGATGAAAGAGCACAGCAAATTAAACAGAGAGAGAAAGTCTCAAAGATTTATAAAAGCCAGACGAGATTAACATAGATGCAAGACCTGGCACTAAGAGAAGAAACATAAGCCCAAGCAAGCCTTAAGAGGAAGAAAAGAAAGAGAAGCCAAATCCCTTTACGGGCAAATTTAATATGTGAACTTGTTCATTCGCTTAAATCTAATACTTATTTATAAACACAAAATCTCCCTTCTCTTGCGCATACTTTAGCTTTCTCATCGCTGACTCTGTTAGCAGCACTTTTAATAATATCGACTGTATCTATCTTTAAATCATGCATCAGATGGTAGAGCAGCAATTTCTTATAAGGACCTTTCAATAACCCCCAATATAATTAAATTCAATTGAACTAAGGGCTGTAAGGAACATTAAATACAGGTGTTACATTTAGCCTTTCATATTCCTTCCTTGAGCCTTTAGTTTTATGAACAGACAAGTTATCAACGAATAGAATAATCTCTTAGTAGCGTACTTATCTCTGAGTTATTACAAGAACTTAATATATTATTCAGTCTTTATAGAACGAGGGTGAATAACATAAGTCTCGAGGCCACTATCTTCACTTATTCCACCAAGAATAGCATGAGTTTACACCTTAACATTTTAGTCATAAACTTCTATATTACTATACCTCTTGTACCAAGACCTTGATATAAAGGCATCGAATGTAAATACTGCCTCATCAGCGTGTATGAACTTTATATTATGCTCTTAAGACCTCTGCATTTAATCGAATATATAATTTAAATTAGTCTTATAAAATGGAACATTAAAGTCAATCACTCTCTTAATGCGATTGACTGTCTTGTAAGAATTCCGTTCTTTTTATATATGTTAACTATCGATTAAGCAGATATGTGAAGCTCAGGAAATTGGCGATGAAACATCACACCCCTCTAGGCTAGAGAAAAATGAGCCCAGTATTTAAGAGTCTTATCATTAATAAGATATTCAATATGATGCTGCTAAAATTTTAAGGCTCTCTTAGACTTAGAATTAAGATGATATCTCTCTAAATTCAATGCTAATAGACAGTGAGACCTCACAGTTGCTGGAGATTTATGGAGTAGCCTTGCTATAGACGTATAATTCAGGCTTGAATTATTCACTATATTCATCACATCCATATCGCAACTTAAACAATAAATCTATATACTCACTGTCATAAACAGACCCAAAACCTCGCATATACTCACTTAAACTACTAATATTTAAACATTAAACCCCTACATAAACCCTATTAAAACCCTAATAAAGTATGCACTAATAGTCTACTTCTATCAATCAAAAACTCAATCAAACTACTGAAAGGGTTTTGGGGTTTTGATTCCTATATTTTATGTTTTAATATCTATTATTTTTGATTGAAAATGAGAAAGTTGTATTTTTTTTAGAGCGATTAAGAATAATAATCTCCTCAATATTTAGTATATAGTTATTCAAATCTACTGTAAAATTTGTTGATTTATTTAATTTAATTTATATTAATTCTTGTTGTTAATTAATTATAGACTAATTAATAGTTATGAGACTTAGATCCCTCTTATTAACTAATACTATTTTTAATCATTAATAAATCATGGATAAATAGATAAAATTTATTTTGCTTTTAAAAAATTATTTAAAATTATTGTGATAAATCATGCTGAACTTATAGATCTACTGAGGAAAAACAGATATGAAAAAGAAATAAATTTAAAGAATAATAAAAGATTAAATATTATATTGTGAATAGTTATTTATATAATAGTGAGTTGATACTTATACAATAATTATTTTCAAATTTTAAACAACTAAAATATTAGTTCTCAAATTATTCATTTTTTTTACCATTTACAAATTACTCTTTTTACTCAATTTGCTATTTCTAAAAACATAGTGATTAATGAAATTTGCCATTTTTGATCGTAATTCATTTTAAAATAATTTAGGAATCTGCATATTTTTACAAATAATTTTTAAACGACTTGAAAAATTCTTTTTAATTTCAAGCTTAATTTTATTATAACAATATTGTTTTGATGTTATTTATTATATCTTCTTTTGACAATATTGACATATTCAGGTTAGTAAAGTATAGGAGTTAGAAAGGAAGCAGAAAAGATAAATAACATAGAAGAAAAAAGTAAATAACAAAAGCAGAAAAGAAGATGAGAGCTCATTGACATAAAGGACAAGCAATTTTAAAATTAGGGTTTTATCTCTTTTAAAATGAAATATCATTATCATATAATAATGTCCTGAGCACTCATTTATTAGGATTAATTTTTATTATTGAAAATATTTTTTAAAGATATTATTTGGAATTAATATAACATATATGATTTAATATAAAATAGAAATTCAATTTCTGGTCAAAGATTTATTTATAAACAAGAATAACCATAATATAATTACAAATCAAAGCAGTAAGAGTAAATCAAGCTATTTTCTTGTAATTTACTTACTGAAACTCAATCTATAATTTGCAAATTAGGTATTTTTAACTATCCTTTATATTAGATTCGAAATCAATACAGTTAGATAATTCAAACATATTCAATATTTCGGAAATATGTCTCAAACGAGTTTTTCAGCATGGATGTTGGTGTGAACATCGGCCCCTATGCCGTCTTGAGCGTAAACTCCCCTATTACCTCATATTTTCACCAAATCTTACTGAGTGTTTCTTCTTTTCTTAGGTGTGTTATATCATATAAAACCCCCATTCAATTCTCTGCCGGAACTAACCCCTAACTAAGGCTGGTTGGGGAAACTCATGATTGTACTTTGTCAGGATTTTTCTATAGATTTTCCTTCTACTTTTCTGACAAAAGGAGCCTGTACGGGAATCATGCGGTGTGTCCCAGCTCTTTGCATTATCATTGTTCACCTATTTCTCCTGTTCAATGATAATGGGATCATTCAGTTTTAATACGACTTGAGATGATCAACAGTAGACGTTTTTATTGGCGCAGTAAATTGAATTAAGATTGGCTTATGTTATTTTATAGTAATCAATAGAACAATCTAATGTCGAGTTCAATAAGCATTTAAAATTAATCTAAGTCTCATTAAATATAAAAAAAATTATTTTCCTTTCTATTATTATATATTCTATACTAAAGGATTTTAATTTCAGCTAATTGATTTAATCTAACTGTCATTTTATAAAATAGTTATAAACTTTGTAAAGAATATATATATAAAGTTAAATACCGTTTAAATAATTAGATTAAATCTATGAAATCATAAAGAGAATTAATATCACTATAAATGCTCAAGCTCTTATAATTGAACAGATATAGTAATAAAAGTTTTATCAATTAATCAAATCAACAGTTTATGATATAGCTTGCACATTTACTCAGATTTAGCGTAATTTATTAAATATTTTTACTTTAAAAACAAAATATTAAATGTCCACTTAGTGAACAAAAATGTTCGAATAGCGATATAGAGAAATATCATATTTAATTAAAGCACAATATTTTTTATCATAATTTTAGTTTATAATGACTAAAATATTCCATCTAAATATTCTTATAAAGATTAGTTTAATAAATTAATACATGAATATTTCAATTTTATTATAATTATCCTTATATGATATTATACTAAATCGTCATTATAAATTTTATATTTTATGTTTTAAGAGAAAACAATTTTACTAAATAATTAAAAAAAACAAAAACTTTTTGAAAATGTACTTTTATTAAATAATTATATATATAACAATTTATCCGTTATTGTTTAAATAATAATCCATATATTTCATGGATCTATAAATTTAGAAAAGTATATATATCACAATATTCACACTTTCTTTAAGCAAATAATTTATTTTTATTATATTAACTCTCAAAAATTGTTGAAAAGAATCAAATAATTTAATATATCATAAATTTTCAATCCTAAAATAAAAAATGTTTTTATTACAAAATTTTAATCGTACATAAAATTAAATATACATTAATTTTTATAGTTTTATTTAATATTTATAAAAATCTAAGAATGTTTTGTGAATTGATAAAATTAATTAACATATCAAATTAATATAAATTCTTTAAGCTTCTTTTTGTAAATAATTTATTAATGACACAGAATAATAATTGTTGTAATGTATCATAAAAATTCTCAATTATTTTGATTAAGTAATTTATCACTAATTTAAAAGAACCTTACTTTCTATGATTACATTTTTATAAATTAAAAATATGAATTCTTTTTAACTTCATCACTCCAATCAGAAATGATTTAGTGTTTCTTAACTTTAACTGATTTGCTTTCTTAATTGCAAAAATATTATTCATAGATGATTTATGACCTTGCATATTTATTTACTTTCTCGCTAACAATTTAAATTTGTAATTCATAAAATTATCTTTGAACTTATTACAATTTATCTTTGGCACTTTGAGTTGTATGAAATAGTTAGAGAACTCATTTTTAGTTGACAATTTATAAGTTCATTTTTTGTTTCAAGAAAATTTGTATATTATGTTTTGAGCTTAAGAAACTATAATTAATGTTAATACTCCCATATTTTTACAATTAAACGGTATTTAATTAAATTATAATTTTATTAGATGATTCAAGTTCTTTAAATTAAAAATGAAATAAATTCTATCAAACTATATTTATGTCAACACGCTATTTTTATATATGTAAGCCAGTTGGCGCCAATGAAAATGTCAGAATGCGCCAAAGAGATTTATAAAACATTAATATAGCACTATCAGTTGGCGCTAATCAAAAAGTCTGGATGAGCTAGTATATTTTAGAGTAAGTTTATTATTATTTCATTTATGTTATATAAACATAAATTCTGAGTTTAACTTTCATTGTATATTCAATCGATTAAACTAAGTATAAGATTCAATCATATAATCATGAGAATTTAAGCTCTTTTTCTATTAAAGTTTAATTATATAATAACACATAAATTAAGCTAATATAAAATTTTATTTATTATTTTACTTAATTAACCCAATACAATTTAAAGTTTATATTACCTTTTAATTAGTAAATAAACTTTGGTTAATAGTTATAGAAAAACATGAATATTATAATAAATCAAGAGGGTCTCTATGTTAAAAGCTATTGACAAAAATTACAATTTACAAGATAGGATCCTAAACATAAAATATTGTTAAACTTTTCTACTAAAATGTTATATAAAATATTTATGTCTGAACAAAAATAGCATATTATGATTTGACTTGCTTATCGATAAAAAGAATGAGATTCAATTAGTTACATTTGTTTCAAAAATTGAGTTATAAAGTGTAGTAATATTATTTATTTATGTAAACTCACATAATCTTCTCTAAATATGGAAGAGCGACATATTCAATTGTGCAGGCAAGTTATAGGGATTTATTAATACATAAATTTAAAGTTACTCTTTCAGATTTCCATGGTACAGGGGTCATTGAGAGGGACCACTATCATTCAAAAAATATTGCTGACATAAACAATCGTGTCAAAGAAAATTCAAATAAGTTTAGCAATCGATGATATACCTTACTTAAATGGTCACCATAGAGTAAACATATATGCTTATTAAAGAGATTAATTTAACAACATATTTCTATAAAAAGGAAACATAAATATTTATGTCACCATTAAACGGATTTAAACAAAATGCACTCTAACACTTTAGGAAAAGTCCATAGCCAAAATAATAAGAATAAAATAGAAAAAATTATGAAATCACATAAAAAATTAATAAGACAATTTGAAAAAGAAGATTATCATTAATTATGACTTTTTAGATTAGAAAATGAAAACATTGAAAAGCTTTATTGACAGCCTACTAATAAAATCAATTTAGTAAAACCTAGTTAAGCTTAACATTTAGGTAAATGTAAAAGTTAAATTATAAAATACTATATTTATTCTAATCTTTAATTAATTTTATCAATTGAATAAATATATTTCTTAGATTTTATAATTAATGGTTTAAATATTTATGTTGTTTTATTGTTCTTAGATGCATTCAATTTATTTCTTCATTTCACTACTTAATTTTAATTATAATAATTTTGCTTCAATTTATCGTATTTATTGTAAATAAAGATATAAACTGTTATAATTTAAAATTGCTTTCATAATATTTATATCATAATACATTTGGTAGTTTTATAAATGTTAATAAAAGCGATAATATTTAAGTACTCATTTCACAAATAATAAAAGCTAACAAATTTTAATGTAATCCTTTTTATTTATAACTGACATGAAATAAATCCTCATAGCTTTAAATAGAAACCTCTCTATCTAAATCTACTAATGAAGGGTGATAAGAAAGAAGCACTCATCTCAAATCGCCTCAATTGTGGACGTCATCCAGCCATTACTAATAGCTAAATCCCCAAAGCAAGCAACATTCTATGGCAAGATGATATTGGAATCATAAGCACATTCACTTTTCCTGTAGCATCATTACAAGGATGATCATTACAAAGCTGCAATAGACCATCAGTAGCTTTGTAGGTCCCAACGACATAAAGAACATCTCTTGCTAGGCCTACAATGCTGGTGACAATTTGAGAGGTTGGGAGGTAAGTGTCAGCGTATTTTAGGCAGTCTTAAGAATCGGAAGTCTAAGAAGAATGATGGATGCAGCAACAGCATCTGAGTTGTGACTGCCAGCAAAGAACCATGGAAATGTAATGAAATAATTATGATTTATAATAAGATATTAATTAATATATTTAATATAAAATTATATTAATAAGTATTCATGTGGATCAGACTCAAGTGGAGGAATAGCACTAACTTAAAATGTTAGTTACAAAAATTACATCTGAAGCTGGACCGTTAATTCGCTAGGAAAAAAATAGAAGGGACTTAGAAGACTTCAGAGATATAGATGATGACGATGATGAAGATGAAGAGAAAAAGGAAGATTAAACAATATTAGACAGATTTCTATTTTAATTAGTATCATAAGCATTAGCTAAATGTTAATAGAAAAACTAATAATATAAATTTTTCATTTATAAATCATAAATGATAGAGTCCAGATATCTTGAAAATTTCAAAGCATTGATAAACTTTGACTAACTTGGTATCTGGTCCTAACTCAATTGATATGAAGAATTCATATAAGAACACTGAAGTACCAAAGAAGATGTATCTCTATTATTTAAATTGCAAATGGCATTGAGCTGGCATGAAAGTGCCTCAGCAATCTCAAGTAAGTCTTTTGAAAAATGGGAAATCTTCGTCGAATATCTGATCACACTAATATTATTCCACTAAAGCAATTACTCAGTAGTCGTAATCAAAGAGAAAGAGATTTAGTCTCTTGATGTTAGAGTATGAGTCTGGAAAATTTTTGGCTTTTAGAATAGAATGTAATTGTAGATAAAGACCTGGAAATGTTCAAAAGTACCTGGCTTATCAGCATAGAGTGGCCCTTGAATATTTGTTCCTTCTTTATTTCGAATCATGGGACATTTTCTAAAGTCAGATATTCCTTCACCTTAGGTTTTGATAAACAGAATTAAGTAATGCCCCTGACAGATCCCATTCTCATTTTCGTTAATGACTGTGTTTGCAATACTATTTTACCTTATATTCCTAAATACACGTGGTTTATTAAAGTGTGCTCAAGATGGTGTAGATCTGACTAGACAATAAGAGCCTTAAATATTAAGAACAGGATCACGATAGCAATGAAGAATGCAGCAACTCTTCACCCTAAAGCAATATTTAAGATGAACAGGATAACGTTCATGATGCTAATCAGGAGGAAAGAAATGCTCAATAAAATGCAATTAGAATATATAAATTAAGAAATTTTGAGACAATTATTCTCGTGATCGAGTAGCTTGGCATTAGGACTCTTGGAATTGACAGGAGAACAACAATATTACGATGTTGAAATACAGCGTGCAATGGTTTGAAGATGACATGGAGTAAGTGTAAACTATCAGAAATTTAAATATCAATTCCATTATTGAAGTTAAAAGTTAGATAAGAGAAAATAAATGATTTGATGTATTTAATATTGAATGATAATGGAAGACTACAATAATGAGAAATAATAGCTTATATAAATGCACAATAAATGATTAGTTGTATTAATTGCAGTCAATAGTTATATCTTCATGTTATAAATTTATTAATAGCAGTTCGTATTTAATTTTTTAATTGCCTAATTTTTAACTTAATTTTAAATTAAATATGAGGATTAACTGTT
Source organism: Oxytricha trifallax (assembly GCA_000711775.1). NCBI lineage: Eukaryota > Ciliophora > Spirotrichea > Sporadotrichida > Oxytrichidae > Oxytricha > Oxytricha trifallax. The sequence continues at coordinate 9,354 of ARYC01007873.1, forward strand.
AACAATTAAATTTAAGAGTTTAAATAAGTTATTTGTTCTTCATTTATAATAAAAGCTTGTTGGTTTTAAATCTGCTTCAGTTTGACAACAAAAGATGATCTAATTAATTATTATATTTAAAGAAGTTTATTCTATTTATATATAAATTATATCAATATTAATGCATCTACCTTCTTTATGTTTTAGAATTATTATTAAAGTTATAAAATCTCTTTAATGTATTAACCATTTAGCTAAAATTTATTTATTTTAATGAATTTATATGATTAATCAAGATTTCATATTACTCTTTAATTATATTAATTTATTTATATTTTTATGTACTCTACCGCAAAAGAGCTAAAATGCAATAGAGTACCTAAAATATAAATAAATAAATATAATTAAAGAGAAACGTGAAATCTTGATTAATCATATAATATAATAAATTCACTCAAATATATCAATTTTAGCTAATTCATTCAAAAGGTAAGATTAATTACAGCGAAATACGAATCCATCATAATTTAGCGCTTAAGTAATTAAATTAAATACATTTTAAAACAATAAATTTGATTTTGTATTAAATAATAAAAATATTTTATCTTCTAGTTAACTTTATCAATAAAAATTAAGAATAACAAGAAAATTTTATTGTTATAAGATTTGATAAAAATAATGAATATAATAGTTCATCAATACATACAAACATATTTCTTTTAAATGTACTTAAATTTTTAATTAATTTAATAGCAAATAAGCAAATTATTATTTTATATTTGAAGCAATATGATATGTTGCCTCTTATCTTAATAATTAAAATATTTTAGAAGAATCCATTATCAAGAGAACATGTTAGAGCCAAAATCTATTTGTCTAATATTCTTTTTCTTTATTAGAGATTTAAATATAATTTAGATATTTATATTTTCAAAATATGTGTAAGAAAATATCTATTGTGAAATATAACTAGCGAGCTTATGATTAAATTGTCACCAAATTTATTTAAATAGACATTTAGTTTAAATTCACTGTTGATTATTGGTAGAATTTGGTCATTTAAATATCATTTACTAAGTATTTCGAACTGTTTTTATTGCATCAAGATAATTAGCAACATTATAACAGGTCTATTAATAATTCTAATAAATTGATTAATATTCAATTTGTTTAATTTTACTTTATTGTAAAAATCAAATAGATAAGGTAAATAAATTTATAATTATTTTACCAAGATGAAGAACTAAATTATTTAGCTCATTCAAAAATATAGATAGTAAACTCTGTAATTTATATTTTATTTGCAACAATTAATTAGACATGTAGCTATAACTTAAACTACTTCTAAATAATTAATGATACAGATTAATGATCATATTTTAACTATATATATAATAACTACATTCATTATTTTTAAATTATCATCTCTCTAAAGTTCATTTAAACATGTATAATCTCAATCAATCTAAACAATTATTAAAAATCTTGCTTTATTTCACTTGCGATTCGATCCTTTTAACATATGAGCTATTCATTTACACATCACTTAAGACAACTAGCTGCAAAATTCAATTTGTATCCCTTGCTTTATGAAAACTTATTAAGTTGGCCAGTTTACATGTAGAGTTCAATTTTGCAGGGATGCCTTTTTGCTTGCTTTATCAGATGTTTACTAGTGCAGCGACTCAAAGAGATTAGAGAAGTACCTCGCTGCTATTATATAGAAGATTTATGCTTTATAGTGCTGTGCAGAGAAAAGGAAAGTTAAAACTTTATAATTACAAGCAGTAAAATAATAATCATATTGTAATTAAAAAGCAGCATTTTATGTTTAATTTTCATGCATTAGTTTGAGGTATTTGATTTTTTAAATCCTAAATTAACTACTTGAATAAACATTTGTTTGAATATGATAGGCTAATATATATTGAAATACACTTATTGCATTTTTTAATAAATCTAGATTTTTAACAAATTATATATTGTGCTATTTCATGTCGCTTAGTTCCTCATTTCAGATGTAATTTTATTTCATCTAACTAAAAATACAAAGTTTTTGATCAAATATAATGTGATTTAATTGAGAAGTATATTTTATTTAGGAATTTTAATAGATAAAGAGTCTTTTAATATGAAGAGTCATCAGGGACATTGTAATTTAGACAATATCATCATCCTCATCAATTTTCCATTTACTTTATTACTTTGTTGCAAACAAAAAGATTTTGGGTGGGTGGAAATTTCCTACCCCATACATTAAATTTTTTTAATTTTCTAAAAATCTTTATCATCAATTATGAAATAGTTATTTTTAATCTAGCATGAAATATTATTTCTAATGTGATAATGAATTTAAGTTTTAAGGAAAATATAATATTTCAGAATTTTAATATTTTTCCTGGCTGAACCGGGTAAAATCTAGAAAAGTGGAAATTTGTTAAGAAATGTCCATAATCAAATTTCAGAAAGTGTGTGTTTTGAAGCAATGTTAATATTTATCTTTTATAATTTCCACTATTTAATAAATTCTGCATCTTTCTTGTACCGCCAGGACTGTGAGAAGTAAGAAATGTTTAAACAGCTATAGATTATTTTAATTTGAGAATTGCTAAAAAATAAAATTAATATTTCAATTTAAATACAAATCTATTTGCATAAACTATTAATAAAATTCTTATGAATTGTTATGTAAAATCAATAATTAATTATATTGAATTATTCAGACAATAATCCCAGAATAATGCTCTTTCTTATTTTCTTAATAGCCTACCATTTTGCATTTGAAATCCTTAAAGTACCAATCTTTCATTAATATTCCAAAATATTAGCTAGCTGATTATGTTGTGATTTCGCCTCATGTTCAACTTTTAAATATAAATAGGAAACATCAGAAATGCGATTGCGAAATTGATGATTTCATTAAAAGAATTAGATTTATAAGCAAGTGACAGGAGAAGAACGTTGAATTTATTTTTAATTATTGACAACGAGATTGAACGGAGATGATGTATTTTACCCAAATTGACACTTTGAAGGATCTAGTCCAGAAATACCATAGATGTTAATTTCTATAACATTACGATGTGGAAGACGAAGGATAAATCAGCGAGAATGACATTGAACTTACAAATGTAACATTGAATCTCTTTCTATTAAGGATTGAAATTCAAGCAAAAGCAAAGGTGAATACGGAAATCAAAGAGTTGATTAAAAGCTAAGCTCCCGATTGTAAGGCTACCATTCCAAAAGAATCATGAGGTGAGAAATGATTTTATTGAAATGGCCTCTAATTAGATATATCCACTAGTTTAAGGCTCATAAGTAAGAGTTTAACATCAGTGTCCAACTAAAAACATTAAGTTCATGTTTTGGAATATTATATTTCTAGCATTTACTTAATTAATATTTAAGAGCAAGTAAATATCAAATATAACTTCAAGCGCTTATTGATTTAGTTTAAGATATATGTTATAAAAATGAATTTATGAGAAACTTAATATTAATTGAACTATTTAATTTTAAATAGTTCATTTGAGTCATTAAAGAGCAAATTTTATACAATATAAGGGATTTAAGAAAATTTTATATAAAAATTATTTAATTAAAATTTTTAATTTAAATTCAAAATGGAAAAAAACAATCGTTATTTTAATAATTAAGCAATTTTTAAATGAATCGGCTAGTTTATTAAGATTATATTATACACTAAATTTACAGTGCTTTATGTTGAAACTGCTAGTATTGCTTAAAATCATATTATATTTTATTATTAGGATTTTTTTGTTGACGTTTTAGTAAGATATTATATTTTATTAATTAATGTATTATTTATAATTGATTTACAATGATTAATTAACAAATCTCTTTTTAAATAAAGGTCAAGTTTTGTAACTTACTTTATTCTAGAATTTTAAAAGTTATTTGTTAATAGATTTATAGAATATATTGTTTAATCAAATGTTATTTTCATAAAATACCAATACAGTCAATTTATCTCCTAAACTGTTTTAATTAAAGTTTAACCCAAGTCATTTCATTTAATTTCACAAATAATTAAAGAATAAAATAAAATATTAATAATAATTCTTAATAAATGTAATGTGATTTGAGTAGTAAAAAGAACGATGACGAAGATGACGAAGACGAGGATGATGACAAAAAATAATTGAAAAAAAAAGAAAAATAAAGGCTCATCTTAGAACTGTCATTCAAAAGTGCTTGGCCTAACTCAACGCTAAAAGCGATCCATTAGTACCAAAAAAAGTAAGTACTTCTGGTCTGTCTCACCTAGTCTGGATCCTTAACGAAGAAAAGGGTAATATATATCTAATTTATAAATTCCATATTTAATATTAAAATTTAATCACCCTATATATAATATTCAAATCACATTACATTATATTACCTTGAGTTGGGAAAGTTTTTATAATTAAGATCTCCAATTAAATCTTGAATATTTTTTAATTTCTCTTAAATACGACTAATAAACAATTAAAATAAGATCTGAATATCTCATTTATTATTTAATCAAAGTTTAAAAAACATTTTGACTCAGTAAATTAAATTTTTAAGGCTAAAAATTGAATATAAACTATTATCACTCGTGTTATTCAGGCTTTTCCATTTAATATAGATTTTTTTATTTTTAAATAAATTATTTATTTTTTGTTTTGTAATTAAGATTGCATTTATAGTTAAAATGTTTTATATTCATATACTAAAACTACATTTCACTTTTAGTAATCTTTTATTTTCCAAAATTTTACTTATTTAATTCATAAAAAAAAATTTCATTTATTCAAGATGATCATTCCTTAATGAGATTAATGAAATAGATAAGACAATTAAAATACGACTTTATTTGTTAATGAAAATTTTGCCGTTTAAATGTTTTAAATATTTTCAGAAATTTAATAAATATTTATAAAATTTAATTTTTCTTATGATTGAATTGTTACTTTCAAATAAATAAATATAAATATATAATGAGACCTTGAATACAATGGTTATTATGTATCTGTAATATTCTAATCTCATATATAAATGCAGAATTAAATTGATACAAAATAAATCATGTAAATATATATCTATGTGCAAAATGAAGTATGATTAATGAAACTTTACAAAAAGAATAATATACTTATGACGTAAATTTATATATTCTTCAAATAAAATTGAAGTAGACATATCTATCAAACGGAATCATATGAGAAGAATAAAAATAATGTATTTTCCTCTTCAATAAAATGCCAAGAACCGCACGGGAAGACCTTCAAATCGCAACAATTTACTAAGTGGCAAAATCTCTAAAATTTATTACAATTTTTAGGAAATTTATCAAATCTAACAATCGAACATTAGCCAAAACCAATCTTCATCCTTGCTTCCCAGGGTCGTGAGTTCACAGGAAAGGTACAGAATATATTAATTAGCAGGAATAACATAATACAAAAATTTATAAGTAATCAAAACCCCAAAACCCTTTCAGTAGTTTGATTGAGTTTTTGATAGATAAAAGTAGACTTTTAGTGCATACTTTATTAGGGTTTAAATAGGGTTTATGTAGGGGTTTAATGTTCATTTATTGGTATTTTAAGTGAGTATATGCGAGGTTTGTGGTCAGTTTATAACAGTGACTATATAGATTTATTGTTTAAGTTGCGATATGGATGCGATGAAAATAGTGAATAACTCAAACCTGTTTTGAATTATACGTCTATAGAAAGGCTACTCCATAAATCTCCAGCAACTGTTTGGTCTCACTGTCTATTAGCATTGAATTTAAAGAGATAGCATCTTAATTCTAAGCCTAGGAGACCCTTAAAATTTTAGCAGCATCATATTGAATATCTTATTAATGATAAGACTCTTAAATACTGGGCTCATTTCTCTCTAGCCTAGAGGGCTGTGATGTTTCATCGCCAATTTCCTGAGCTTCACATATCTGCTTAATCGATAGCTAACATATAAAAAAAGAACGGAATATCTTACAAGACAGTCAATCGCATTAAGAGAGTGATTGACTTTAATGTTCCATTTTATAAGACTAATTTAAATTATATATTCGATTAAATGCAGAGGTCTTAAGAGCATAATATAAAGTTCATACACGCTGATGAAGCTGTATTTACATTCAATACCTTTATATCAAGGTCTTGGTACAAGAGGTATAGTAATATAGAAGTTTATGACTAAAAGGTTAAGGTTTAAACTCATGCTATTCTTGGAGGAATAAGTGAAGATAGTGGCCTCGAGACTTATGTTATTCACCCTCGTTCTATAAAGACTGAATAATATATTAAGTTCTTACAATAACTCAGAGACAAATACGCTGACTAAGAGATTATTCTGTTCGTTGATAACTTGTCAGTTCATAAAACTAAAGACTCAAGGAAGGAATATGAAAGGCTAAACATAACACCTGTATTTAATGTTCCTTACAGCCCTTAGTTCAATGGAATTGAATTATATTGGGGGTTATTGAAAGGCCACTACAAGAAAGTTCTACTCTATCACTTAATGCATGACTTGAAGATAGATACAGTCGATTTTATTAAGAGTGCTGCTAAAAGAGTCAGCGATGAGAAAGCTAAAGTGTGCGCAAGAGAAGGGAGATTTTGTGTATATAAATAAGTTTTAGATTTAAGCGAATGAATAAGTTCACATATTAAATTTGCACGTAGAAGGATTTGACTTCTCTTTCTTTTCTTTCTCTTAAGGCTTGCTTGGGCCCATGTTTCTTCTCTAAGTGCCTGCCCCTGTATCTATGTTCATCTCGTCTGGCTTTTAGAAATCTTTGAAGAGTCTCTTATTCAATTCATGCTTTACCTGTGATTTTCTCTCTCTGTTTAATTTGCTGCGCTCTTTCATCAAGTATATAGCAGTTCCAGGTTTTTCTATAAAGTTAGAAGGGAAAGCTTCCTCGAGATGAAAGGATGCTTTTAAAGTTCCTACAGCCAGGTGTCACTTATTTTAGTACCTTGCTTCTCTTTTTCTTCAAGAGAGATGCTGTAGCGATTCTATTGAGCTTCTTAAATAACTTCATTTAAGAACTCAGGTTTCAGAGTTGCAAGAACACCAAAGAAGAAGTTTCTCTCTGGAAACTTATTAGAGAGCTGTAGCTTTGATGGAAGGCAGAGAGCTACGTCCAGATCACTCATAGCATCGTCATATAGGTTTGTCACTGATATTTAAGGGTAGTTAGAAATTTCAAGCATCCTAATTTCATTAGACTTAAAAGCCTTTTTGTCTTCACTCAGTAAGGCTTTTAAGAATGAGATTTTAGTTCCTTCCTAAGTTGGCAAGAATAATCCAACTATAATGGATTTGTTAATCTTCCTTAAGAACTTACCTTGCTATACCAGATATCTATAAAGGTCCTCTTTACTTCGAAATTCTCCTATTAAATCTTGAGATTAAATTTTCTTCATTGCATCATTCATAGACTCCATCTTGCTTCCTCTTTCTAGAAATGTTAATGAAATTTAAAATTTGGATATCCATTCTAATTTTATTAAAATCTTACTACTAAATAGGGAGGACCTACAGGAGGTCAACCATGAAAAGATATGAGGAGAAGCATTGAAAAACTTGCTCAAAGTTTTACAGATTGATTTCCATTTTTATCAATCTCTTTCCATTAAATTGCTCCTAATAATGTTTAATTATTTTAGGTTCTCCAAATTAAGTTCAAACTTTATTAGGAGCTAGATTTAAGGTTAAAACTTAATTAGGAGCATTTTAAATTTGAAAATGTTTAATAACTTTACCTCCAAATTAATTTCAAACTTGATTTGGAGAAACTCCTGGAGAAACAAAACTTCATTAGGAGTATTTTAATTAACTAAAATGTATAAAATTTTCATTAAATATGTCAACTTACAGTCTTCTATGGTTCTTTAATTTTCTCACCTCTCAACAAAGAATTTAAAAGAGAATCTTATACTCTGTCTGCTATTTTAGTATGCATATGTAAATTTTATCATTATTATAATAAAATATATCAGCAAACTAAAATGAGAACCAAGAAAAGCAGAGACCAGAGACGCTTGTACTCAATGGGAGCCTACTTATGACAACTTTTACCAGTCTAGCTTTGAGATATAAATATAAGTTAAGTAGGAGGTTGTCATAGAAGCTGTGCAAATTGAGGAGGGGGTTAAACAATCAGGCCTAGAGCATTAATAAGTACCAGCCAAATTTGACTATTTATGCAAAGAATGCAATAAAGTTTTCCCTTACAAGTCAACTTATAAGAGACACTTGATAGATATACACAACGATATGCCAAGGTTATATCTCAAGCATTAAAAAAAAGATGGAAGTATGTCTGTGAGTTCTCTGAGAAGCCATATTCTCATACTAGAGACCTCAAAGTGTACTTAAAGAAAAAGCACAATTAAAATTTGTCTTTATTCATGAACCTAAAGGGAATAAATTCCTCTAAAAGAGAAGATCAAGAAACGAAGTGGAGTCTCTTAGAGTTGAAGTCTAGAAGTAAGTTAAAATGAAGAAAGCAGTCAAGAACTTTCCAGTCTCTGAGATCAACAAAATCACGGTTAAAATAGAAGCAATGAAGATTCCCATATTAAAAATTATTGACTTAGATTCTTGCCTAGAAAGCTACCTCACTCTTGAAGATAAATAGAGAAGAGAGTCATTACAGATGATTAATATGCTTACAAGATATATCCTTTCAATTACTTCCTTGCTGATGACAAGTTCCAAATGGAATTTGCAAATAAGTATTATGCTCTTTCAAAGGCAAAGTTAAATGAGTGCAGGCATATCATCTAGCTTGATGCTATTTTACTTGGTAAAGATCATGTAGCCTTCAGGCTTCCTTTACTTGAAATGAGAATTCTTATCTGACAATAGATGTCAATTAGCTAGATAGTATAGCAGATAGTTGAAGGAATTGAAGAGCTTCACAAGCTAGGTTATGTTCATAAAGACTTAAAGCCTGAGAACATGAAGATGAACTTTCAGCCTCTTAGAGTTTATAGAGTTTACATTATTGACTTCAACAGAGCTCAAAGATTGCAAGCCTCTGCATAAGGAAATGTATACGGTACTCCATTTATTTCCCAGAGAGAGAGGATTGGAGAGATGGAGACACTTAATGGGATATCTGGGCTCTAGCAGTAATAATAATAGAGAGCGACATGCCAATAAACGATTACTTTAGCTGCAGGGGAGAGAGATTCTTAGCAAAGAATCAAGCAATATCTCGAAAAAAATAAATAAATGGAAGTCTCAGAGAACTTGCATACTCAACTATTATCAAGCAAAGCTAAGAGAATTAACAAACTATAGAAACAATCAAACATCAACTAAGAAAGATAAAATTCAGAGAACTGCCACATGACTCTAAGCTTATGTTTGTGTGAAATATTTTAAAAACTCGCTTGTTATACTCACTTAAATTACTAATATTTAAACATTAAACCCCTACATAAACCCTATTAAAACCCTAATAAAGTATGCCTTAATAGTCTACTTTTATCATTCAAAAACTCAATCAAACTACTGAAAGGGTTTTGGGGTTTTGATTGTGAAGTATGAGTATTTGAAATTATAGAAATTAAAAAGTCCAAAAGATTAATTTAAATTAAAAATAAAATCCCAAAAATAAATTAAATTAAATTTAATAATATTTCAATTTTTAACAATTCTAAAAATTTAATTAAAAACATGATATAGTTTTTTAATATTTGAAAGAGTTTTATGCTTTATTAGCTAATAAATTAATTTTTTATTAAATATGATAAACTACTGTTCATTTTTAAAACATACTATTTTTTTATTTTAATCTATTTTTTAAATTATTTCATATGTATTTGACTGCCATTAAAAAATCAATAATATATAAAATCATTATCTAAATAAAAGTAGTGTATATTTCAAAGTAGTAAATAAACACTTTCACTGATTTAGTTATATTTGTAATTAATAATAAATCAATCATATTTTTTTATATAATACTTTGAAATCTATAATAAATTTGATTGCTTTCAAAATATAATTTTCCTGTAAAGACTATGCATTAAAGGTTAACTGAACTTATTTCTGTTAAATTTATATTTTTTATGACTGGATAGTCTTGTCACTCTGGTAAAGTTAAGCTTTCTTTTGAGTTTATTTTAGTAACTGATTTGACTTGTCTGATTTAGAATGTGTATAGCGAGTTATAAATTAATTTTATTCAAGAGATTATTGTTTTTTACTCTTGATCACTAAGTTAGTGAACACTTGAAAAGTTAGAAACAACAATTAATATATTAATATTTTGATGAGCCTTGCTGGTTATATGATTTCGGCGAAAATAAAAATCATCTCAAAACAAAGAGATGGATTATTTATCATAAATCTATTTATTTTTAAAGAATAATATATTATAAAGTGATTTAATTTTAAAAACTATAAATTTTAAGTAAATAATTAAGCGTTTCAAACTCTCAAATTCAAACTTGATTTCTTAAATTAGATTTAACTCTAAGATTGATAATTAGACTCATTTATTAAATAATAAAGATGTTGTGGAAATTTAAATATTATTAATTGCTTTTAGATATTTAATTTTAAACAGTATTCATTCTATATATATTTTTAATTTGAATGATCATTATTCTTTCAAACAAGTATTGCTGCATATAGTTTTTTCCAATCAGTTTTTATTACTCCACCTAAGCAAGTTTTTATTTCATTCATGGTCATTAACTATAAATATCCTTTCCTCTAACTTTATGTACCTCAATAATGAGTTTGTATCCTTGAACAATCAATATCTTCAATCGGAAATTAGTTCTCAATAAAACCCAGAATTATTGTATTTATTTATTAGTATATCACTGTTTAGATTATTACTCTCTCATCTTAAGGAATCTTTGAAAGGCTCATAGACAACTTGAATTATTTCTTATCTATTATCATTTTACACTCCTAACTTTTGTTTTTATTTATAGTTTGCAACTTGATTTCATGCCTTATCTCAAGACAAGTAAAAGTATTACAACATTTTAATGCAATTATAAAAAAATCATTATTTAAATCTGTTTAATTGAATGCTAGGTATATACTTCGAGAAGGTTTTATAATCCTAGGGGTGTAATCTATAATAGAATGAGTAACAATTATTTAAAAAATAAACAGATTGGCTGATTTTAATTTTGATAACATGAAATAATTATTTTTCAAATATTATTAAGCTAATTTATTTATACGTTTAAACATCAGCATTTTATTTTTAAACATTTATTTAAGTATTTATGAGAAGTTATTCTAGACCATTTCTTTGACAATTATAGCAATAGAATGATTATTCTTTTTATTCTTCATTTAATAATATCGACTGCTATTCAGTTCCTATTTATATCTTATATGTTTAAATATGAATTTATTTATTTTTGGAAAATGTTAATTTAGTAGTAGTAGTAGTAAATAACTTTAAGTAAGTTAATAATTGAGTAGAATACAAATGAGAAACTAAAATTGTGAAATCTAAGTTTTAGTCTGATGCCAGGCCTACTTTGCGGTTCCCCGCTCATTCATCTGGTTCTCTTTACATCGCATCACTCTATTGTTTGGTCTCAACCTTGCCTTCTTCCAATGCTAGCTCTTCGTGGGTTCCATCCCTTGGATGGTTGTCAATGGCCTTATCGCTATCCTTAATGGAGGCGTGTTGGTCGTCTCTCTATCTCTGCTTTTATGTGCCGTCGCTAAATAAGCATCCCTCCATATCCAAAACCTCTTCATCTAATTTTCAAAGCTACTCTTTGTCCTAGTTGAATTGCTTTTCCAGTTCGGACTGCCACTCATTTCTCTGTACTATCTCTTCCCATCCATTTTCTCGGAAGTTTAAATTATCAACTCCGTGTCCATTCCGTTATTTGCTAATTACCATATTAGTGAGCTATTTTTATCAATGTTTACCTCAGCTTCTTCCTCTCTTATAGAATGTCCTGATTTCCCAATCTCCATTTTTTATAAATCCCAATTCTAGGTCGAACATCAAATAGTATCTCTGTGATCTTAACCAATAATTTGAGAATATTTAGAAGATCGGTTCCCCTTAGAGTTCAAGAGCTAGGTGGTTTGCGATTATGATTGCCATCACTCCTCAATCTACCTGCTCTGATACTTGATTTTTATCCATTTTAGCGACTAGTTTCTTAACCTCAAATTCTCCTCCCACTGTATCTTTCACCATATCATAGAGCTGGTCCAAGTGCTTTTAGAGTACAGCAAAGCTCCCGATCTATCTTCTTGTGTCATAGATCTCCACCTCTCTGGAGTCTTTCTCTATCTTGAGTATCAGCCAATTCTGACATTTTCTCACATTGCTTTGACAACTCACTGGGATAATTATAGTGGATATCTCCTCTAAGTTCCTGCAATACTTGCCATTCTCTAACTTTCAATTTGTGGCTCCAACATATTACTCACTTCGTCTGATCCCTTTGTCATCCATGACTAGTAGTGGTAGAATCTAGCATCCAAGTTTCTGGTGAATGAATTGCATCTCCTCCACCTATTTCAAACTTATTTCCATCGTCTCTTCTAAAATGTGGTTTCCTGGGATTAAATCAAAATGCGGCCATTCTCCAATTATCTCCTTTCATTGCTTTTGTTATCTCTAGGACAACAAGTCTATTTCTCTTGCGTCCTCCTATCTTGCTCTCTGTTTATCCTGAAATCTTCTTACCAGGGCCTTTTCTACCTTTGATCTTGTACTTGAGCAGCAGACTATGGTTGTTAGTCTAGTGACTTAAGGCATCCTTCCTTTCTTTGCGTAGATAATCTTGTCGAATCCTTAGCATTTCACTTCTGATAAGTCGATGATTTCTTTAAGCTTCATCTGATCTCTTTGAATGCATTCTGATCCATCTTCATGCTTGTCGAATTCAACTCTCTAGTTTTTGGTTGGGTATATTTTCTTGCTTTGGAGAGTTCCCAATCCTGAGCTTACTCTTAAATCCCATCTATTTGTTCAGTGGCACCTTGAATCAAAACCCCAAAACCCCTTAATGAGGTTTATAAGTGCTTTGATTTGTAGGGAATTTGTTAGGGGTTGGGGTTATTAATAGGTTTTAATGTGAAATTTATAGTAAATGTATTTAATTTAATCACTCAAAATGCACCTTAGGATCATGTGGGAGAGGTCTGAAGTTTATCTTACTTAACCACAACTCTAACTACTCTATTGATATGTCTGATCTTGAGTTTGGTTTAATTATTATTGACTCTGCCATTTGATTCATTGATTGAGATACTCTTGTTTTGTCAATAAATTGCTTTATTCTTTGTTTAGCATCCTTCTCGCATCTTGTAGAGTAGTATTCATTGAGAGGCATATCGCACTCTATTATTATCGCTGCTAAAGCCCACACATCCCACTAAAAGTCTCCATATCTCCAGTCTTCTCTTTCTGGATAGTACCCTTGAGTTCCCATTACAGTTCCAAGCCTTGATACTTCCACTCTTTAGGCTCTGTTGAAATCGAATATTGCTACTATTACAGGTGAGAAGTTTATCATTATATATTCTGGCTTCAAATCTCTGTGAACAAACCCTAACTTATGAAGCTCTTTAATACCTTATACGGCCTGAGTGCTATTTATCCAAGTTACTTATGATTCCTTTGATCACTTATGAAATCTCTTAAGGTCATTTCATAGAGTGGAGTCTGAAAGCAACATGATCCTTGGCAAGGAGAACAGCATCTAGCCTGATTAAGTAACTACACTCTTTTAACTTTGCTTGAGTGAAAACTTGATACTCATTTGTAAACTCCATCTAATATTTATCATCACTTAAGAAATAGTTGAAGGGATACACCTTGTATGAGTATTGATGATCATTGATAACTTTCTCATCAAAGGAGTCTTCTAATATTAGGTGGCTTTAAAGAGAAGTATCTAGGCCAATTTAAGCAAGAACCGGTATTTTCTTGTATTGAATCTTGATCATAATTTTTGTTATTTCATAGGTCAGTTGGTTGCGTGCCTTCCTAACGTACTCTAACTCTCTTGCTGATTCAGGCACTACGACCTTAGAATATTCCCTCGCTTTTCTTTTGTTGAGAAGCTTCAGCTCAACTTCATGATTCTCAACCTCTATATCTTTCTTGCGAGCTTTTAATAGATGCTTCTTCAAGTCTCTTGTATGAGAGTATTGCTTATGGCACTCAAAGCAGTCATACTTTCCATCTATTTTATCATGCTTTAAGTATACAGTGGGCTTGGCTTCTCTATGCTCTTTCTTATGTCTGTACCAGCTTGATTTATGAGCAAAATCTCTCTCACATAGCTCACAAAAATAGACTTCAGCTTCTTCGGTTTGTATAGGAATTTCATTAATACCTTTCTCCTCCTCTCTGTCTCCCACACACTTGTTTGCCATTTATTTTCTATTATTAATTTCTATTTTAATAA
>ARYC01007874.1:0-20054 GCA_000711775.1 Oxytricha trifallax
TAAACCCTATTAAAACCCTAATAAAGTATGCCTTAATAGTCTACTTTTATCAATCAAAAACTCAATCAAACTACTGAAAGGGTTTTGGGGTTTTGACTCTGGTAGTTTTTTGCTGAGAGGTAAGAAAATTAAATAATCATAAAATATTGTAAGTTAATATATCTTATGAGCATTTTAGTAAATTAAAATGCTCCTAATGAAGTTTTGTTTCTCAAAGAGGTCCTCCAAATCAAGTTTGAACTTAATTTGGAGTGAAAGTTTTAAAGCATTTTTAAATTAAATAAGTTATAACCTTAAGATTTAACTCTTCATAAAGTTCGAACATAATTTGGAGGACCTCCTAAAATAATTAAAGATTATTATGAGCAATTTAATGGAGAAAGTTTGATAAAAATCGAAATCAATCTGTGAAATTTGGAGCAAGTTTTTCAATGCTTTTTCTCATATCCTTTCCTGGTTTACCTCCAGTAAGTCATCCCTATTTAGTAGTCAAAATTTTATAAACGTAGAATGGATATCCATTATTTTAAATTTCATTAATATTTCTAGAAAGAGGAAGCAATATGGAGTTTATGATTGATGCAATGAAGAGAATTTAATCTCAAGATTTAATAGGAAAATTACAAAGTAATGAGAACCTCTATAGGTATTTGGTATAGCAAGGTAAGTGCTTAAGTAAGATTAATAAATCAATAATAGTTGGATTGTCCTTCTCGACTTAGGAGGGAACTAAAATCTCATTCTTAAAAGCCTTACTGAGTGAATAGAAAAAAGCTTTTAAGTCTTATGAAATTTGATGATTAAAATTCCTAACTACACTGAAAAATCAGTGACTAACCTAAATGACGATGCTATGAGTGATCCGGACATAGCTCTCAATCTTCCATCAAAGCTACAGCACTATAATAAGTTGCCAGAGAGAAGTTTCTTCTTTGGTGTTCTTGCAACTCTGAAACCTGAGTACTTAAATGAAGTAATTTAAGAAGCTCACAAGAAACGAAACAGCATCTCTCCTGAAGAAAAAAAGAATCAAGGTATTAAAATAAGTGATACCTGGCTGTAGGAACTTTAAAAGCATCCTTTCATCTCAAGTAAGCAAAGACTTACTTTATAGAAAAATCTGGCACTGCCATATACGTGATGAAAGAGCAGCGCAGCAAATTAAACAAGAGAGAAAGTCCCAAGTATAACATGAATTGAGTAAGAGACTCTTCAAAGATTTCTTACAGCCTGAAGAGATGAACATAGATGCAGGGGCTGGCTCTAAGAGAAGAAACATGGGCCCAAGCAAGCCTTAAGTGGAAGAAAAGAAAGAGAAGCCAAATCCCTTTACGGGTAATATTAATATGTGAACTTATTCATTCATTAAAATCTAAAACTTATTTATATACACAAAATTTCCATTCTCTTGCGCATACTTTTGCTTTTTCATCGCTGACTCTTTTAGCAGCACTTTTTATAAAATCGACTGTATCTATCTTCAAGTCGTGCATCAAGTGATAGAGTAAAAGTTTCTTATAGTGGACTTTAAATAACCCCCAATATAATTCAATCCCATTAAACTAAGGGCTGTAAGGAACATTAAATACAGGTGTTATGTTTAGCCTTTCATATTCCTTCCTTGAGTCTTTAATTTTATAACTGACAAATTATCAACGAACAAAATGATCGCTACTTATCTCTGAGTTATTGCAAGAACTTAATATATTATTCAGTCTTTATAGAACGCGGGGGTGAATAACATAAGTCTCTAGGCCACTATCTTCACTTATTCCACCAAGAATAGCATGAGTTTATATCTTAACCTTTTGATCATTAACTTCTATGTTGCTATACCTCTTGTACCAATACCTTGATATAAAGGTATTGAATGTAAATACAGCTTCATCAGCGTGTATGAACTTTATATTATGCTTTTAAGACCTCTGCATTTAATCGAATATATAATTTAAATTAGTCTTATAAAATGGAACATTAAAGTCAATCACTCTCTTTATGCGATTGCCTGTCTTATATGATATTCCATTCTTTTTATAAATATTAGCTATAGATTAAGCAGAGATGTGAAGTTGAGGAAATTGCCGATGAAACATCACAGCTCTCTAGGCCAGAGAGAAATGAGCCCAGTATTTAAGAGTCTTATCATTATTGATAAAATACGAAACAAATAGGTAAATCGACATAATTAGAAATACAGAGTTATAAAACCCAAATATAAACTGTCATGTTTTTTATATTAGATAAATTAAATTTAATGTACATTTATTACAAATAAAATGGAAAATGCGATGAATGAAGTCAGGATCCTTGCATCAATAAATCATGTCAATGTCATAACATTTAAAGAAGCTTTCATTGAGCCTAACACTCAATTATTATGGTAAGTTACAATAAAATTTAACCACTATTTATCGATAATTTTAAGTTACTAATTAATTTCAATATAGTGATGGAGTATGATGACAACGGTGATTTATTTCAAAAGATTGCAGATCATTAGAAAGATGGCGCATTTTTCCAAGAGCAAGAAATATGGAAGATATTCATTCAGGTAGTAAGGGGTTTGAGGGCAATGCATGATTTAAATGGGATGAACAGAGACTTGAAATCTGCAAATGTGTTTTTGAATAAAGATTTCACAGTGAAGCTCGCAGAAATGAATGTTTCAAAAGTTGCTAATCAGAAAGGTTAAAATTATACTTAAATTGGTACACCATACTATGCAAGCCCTGAAGTTTGGAAAGACGAAACTTATGATATTAAAAGTGATATTTGGCAATTAGCATGTGTACTGCATGAGATTATTGCATTAAAGCCACCATTTTAAGCAAATGACATGAATGGACTTTAAAAGAAAGTAATAAGAGGATAAATAACAAAATTGCCAAAACATTATTCCACAGATTTATAAAACATAGAAAAAACATTGTTACAAGTAAATCCTACTCAAAGACCAACATGCTTACGATTAACCCAAATTCCATCATTTTAAAAACGATTTACTGAACTTTTTCCAAAGTAGGCAAATTAAGAAAAGCAAGATATAAAAAACGAGTTACTCAAAACTATTAGGATACCTAAGAATATAATGTACCTTAGTAACAGATTACCAATGGCAAATTATGGCAACACTTTGAAAAGGTCTAATGTCTTTAAAACCATGAATCGTAGCTTGAATCATAATAATAATAGGAATCACTATTAAAGTATCAATGGAATGCCATCAATAAAGAATGTTAATGTTCATGAGTCATAGATCAATATTAAGCTGCCAAATCTTGAAGTGTAAAAATCGCTTGTTAATAAGAGATCATCCTATGATGAGTCTAATATTCATGGATTGACTAAAAATGTGAGTAAAATCAAAAATTTTTGCAGAAATGACCTTGATGTATTGAGTTAAGCAGTGACTATTAAGAAAAAAGCAGCATTCAAAGTTTGGACAGAAATTTAAATAGTGGGTCAAAAAGAATTAATAGCTTATCCCCTAATTATTTTGAAACTAAACATATCAAACAAAACTAGCTTAGTGCAAACAAGAATAGCATGGTAATCGAGGATGGTTTACATAACAAAAAGGAAATCATAGCCTAAAGTATATACTGTAAACCTAAATGCTCATAACGATAGTCCTTATAACGAAATGTAAAAATAGTAAGTTCTCCTGATTATATAAATGACTTTGAAACATAAGTACACAATCGATCATAGCACTACAGATGAAATCTTCCAAAATAGTTATACAATTAAAGACTTGAATTAACAGCATTCTCTGATAACTTAAAACAGAAATTTGTAACTTATTCGAATAGATAAATCGATGAAAAGGCTTTTGATAGATAAATCTACTGATAGTGGAATATTTTGAATCACAAATAAGAGAGAAACTATAAAGGCTAGTAAAGCGATAATTACAAAGTATCTCAGGATAAACTTCAAGACATTTATAGTATTAAGTAGTTCAACAAAGGCTCAATAAAAACTATGAATACTTAAAACTTAGATAAAAGACAGTCTAGACATCACGAAATAAACATTCGAAAATCAGATTTACCCTCACACATCTTAGTAAATTCTTAAAAATTAAAAATTATGCCTTATCAATCAGCATATATTGACTCAAAAGACGATAATCTTTCCTTGTAACGAATCTAAATAAAAGAATAGATCAAGTAAAGTAATAACTCTATAAAATCCACGCTATTTCATAATGGTCTGCCAATAAATCACAAGTAAAAGAAATCTTCAAATTAAGTTGATAGCATAGCAAGAATAGCTAATTTTTATGCAAAAAATCTTAAAGTCCAATCCAAAGTCGAAAAATGAAAGAATAAATTAGTAAGAGCTTGGTAAAAAGCTAGTTTAATAAAAGTGTTAATCATGGCAACTCTTCGAATGAAAGACATCACTCAGTTTAAATTTCTATGAGTAGCGTGAAATTGCCACATTTGCATAATAGGTCCATAGCACACAGTGAATCTATCGATTTATCAAATGTTGAAGTTTACCATCCCTATGAAAACAGAAAATAACAAAACTCCTTAAAATAGTAGCCAAATCTCTACTCTAGCAGCAATAATACAAACTAAGATTCTACTAAATTATTAAAAAGAAGCTTAAACCAAATTAAAAACTCTTAAAGTATTGGCAAGGTAAATCAGTAATAGCAACAACCTTAAAACAATAGTAATATCAATCAGTAATATATTCATCATATCAAGAAGTAGAGATAGTACCTGCTAATGAACTAAAAGTAAAGCATTTAAAGTTCAATTTCAAGCAACATGAATTTAGATTCAAGTTTTACTAGTAATAAATGTACATTAAATTTAATTTATCTAATATAAAAAACATGACAGTTAATATTTGGGTTTTATAACTCTGTATTTCTAATTATGTCGATTTACCTATTTGTTTCGTATTTTATCATTAATAAGATACTCGATATGATGCTGCTAAAATTTTAAGGGTCTCTTAGGCTTAGAATTAAGATGCTATCTCTTTAAATTCAATGCTAATAGACAGTGAGACCTCACAGTTGCTGGAGATTTATGGAGTAGCCTTGCTATAGACGTATAATTCATAACAGGCTTGAGTTATTCACTATATTCATCACATCCATAGCGCAACCTAAACAATAAATTTATATCCTCACAGTCATAAACAGACCCCAAATCTCGCATATACTCACTTATAACACTAATATTTAAACATTAATCCTCTACATAAACCCTATTAAAACCCTAATAAACAATGCCTTAATAGTTTACTTTTATCAATCAAAACTTAATCAAACTACTGAAAGGGTTTT
Organism: Oxytricha trifallax; assembly: GCA_000711775.1. Classification (NCBI taxonomy): domain Eukaryota; phylum Ciliophora; class Spirotrichea; order Sporadotrichida; family Oxytrichidae; genus Oxytricha; species Oxytricha trifallax. The sequence continues at coordinate 5,312 of ARYC01007874.1, forward strand.
GGGGTTTTGAATGATAGTTTTAAAATAACAGTGAATCTTGAATATAGTAGTAGGTTGCCTTTAAATACTCAATATATATGTGTATTATCATAAAAAATATTATAATCTAAAGCCTGATTAGGCAATTATAAATCATAGTTGCTCTTTCTTTTAAATTATCTTAATTAAATCGTCAAAATGATTTCTAATTAGATTTAGAATTTTAAGGATATCTTGATATATTATAAGGGGAGAATAGTAATCAATTTCATATAAAATCTTAGCCACAAGATTAATGACTATCAAGGACATTTAATCTCATCTGGTATTTCTAATTGTATTTATGTTAAATTTTCTAAGCTAATATTCTCCTGATCAAGATAAAAGTATCAAATGTTTGAAATTAAAAGTAAGTCATTTGCTGCTCTATTTGATATATTTAAAAAAGGTAATTAAAACTAATGTATATGATATAAATGAGGATCCCAAGTCATTTATAAAAAAGAAGGATCGCAAAGCTCGCTTCACTTAAACAAACTTGCCTAACTCTCCTGAATAAATAGAAATTAGGCATACTGTCTAATGAATTTAAATATGCATCTCCAGTAGTTAAATGCATGTATGTTTATTGCTCACTTGCCACCAGAAGTAATTCGTGTCTTTGTGATGGAGAATGATGTTGTTAGTGGGAAACATTAATTCAAATACTTTGCTTAGTCAAACTATCGAAACTAGAATAGATTAATATTAAAGTTAACAGCAACAGATTTTGAAGATTAGAGGCTCAAAAATGGCTTTTATTAATAAACTTTAATCATTCAAAAAAATTAAGAGTAATTAACTCAATAATCTATATCATTTAATTTACATGCATTATTTTTTTTATTTACTCAATCTATCTAAATTATTCCCTTAGAATGTTACTTTTACTATTCCTAAATTGATTTTAATAATAATTATGATCATTATATTGAAGCTTAGATATGAAAAGTGCTAGTAAACATTTTGATTTTGATATCTCCTTAATTATATATTGTAAATTAATATTTTAAATTCAATAATATGTGTACATTTTGGAACATACATTAAAAATATATCCCTTAATCATTATTTTTACAAAATATTAATCATTTTAGATCATGATTTTTTATTAATTTTTAAGTATTTTACAATATAAAATTAACAAATCTTCTTGAATAATTATAGGAAAACAGTAAATAGTCCTGCTATTAAATCAAGCAATTAAAATTGAAATTTAAAGAATCAATCTAAATTTATTATTATTGTTAACAATCCAATAGTATCATTTTGAAATAACAACTTTCTTTAATTTGTATTTCGAAGTGTCGTTTACTAACATGTGATCTTGTGATTTTAACCTTCAAGAAAGCAGGCTGCACTTTTCTTATCATTTAAGCTTGTTTTGGTTTCATTGATGACTCCAAAACTATCTACGATAGATTATCGGTTTAAATTTCAATCAATAACATATCAATGTTCATTTATGGCATGAGTACATTAAACTTTCGATTCCACGATTCATCAATTAAATATGTAAATCAGTAGCAATTATATATGCAATATGGCCATGTTCTTCTGTAATCAGAGTCACATTAACAAGCGTGTCTTGGAAATATCATTTACCTACTTGAATGAAATTAACTGACTGAGTTCATGACTTACCAATTTATAGCTATTCTCGGTATCATCAATTTAATAAATTTCAATTCCTTAGTTTAAAATATATATACATATATTTGTTAATATTAATGATATGTATTTTAATGCTCTGTTCATTACAAGTAAGACACAGTTGATAAAGAAGGAGAGCCTGGTTGATATTCACAGTAGAAGTGATGATAGTGGAGATGATGCTCAATTTATAATTAATAAGCAGTCTGAATTACAATTTTAAGAATGAAATCATGTTAAATCATAATTACTAATTTATAGCTATTTCCATTAAGCAAGTAGAGGTAATTATTACCAAATGAAGGAGGATGGCATTTGATATTTCAAGGATTCTTCAAATGAAAACAGATATCAGAGGCTAAGAATCAATTGATTCATAATATTTTTGAAATAAACTGAAATTAAATTATAAATTAATCAATTATATTAAAAAATGGAAAAATGACTGATCAGTATCCTCTGTGTCATTCAACATTAATGTAAGTTACAAAAAACATATCTAACATTTTATTTTTACAGGTGTTGCACTTGGCCAGACTGAAGGCGTCAACGAAGAGGGAGTTTAGGAAGCAGTAGACAGAAGGGCACAAGAGGAGTATGGCGATGAATATTACGATGAGGAGGAAGGAGACGAAGAAGATGAAACGTTTTTTTGTAGATTTACATTTACTATTGTTACTATTACTATTGCTATTATTATTAATTAATTTTGTAATTCACTTTATTTTCTATAAAATACATCATGATTGCTGACTTGCCACTTTTCATAAAATACACTCATCGCCAGTTGTTGTAAATGATTTTTCAAAACGATAACAGGTGCTCATTGGAGGTAGTGCTTAAAATACTTAATAATGCTGTACAGCTTTGATTAATTAAATGATTAAAATATTATGTTTAAATGTTTTGAGGATCAACTAAAAGTCAATGGAGAGATTATTCAAGCTAAAATGTGATTTTTAGTTGATTAACTTGCATTTTAATTTGGTTCTCATCACTGATTTAGACTGTTACTATTGAATATATTGATAATTCCAATTTACACTTTCAACACTACTAAATGTCAATGAAACTGATTATATTTAATTGAAAATATATTATTATTTATTATATTTATAAGTTGCTATGATGAAGTATAAGCAATACTCCTTACAATGTAACAACTAATAATCGAGAATATCGTTTGATAAAGCTATTCTCAATAAATGCTGCTAATTCTCAACTTGTACCATCTCCTTTTTTTTGTTTACTTCACAATCTTAGTTATTATTGTCTGCTATTAATCCCTTATTTCCTTCCTGTTTATTTGCTCTAACTATTTCTTCCTTTCTTTTCGTTTTTATTTATCTTTTTCTGGCTTGAGAGTTGAATTGTTCTTTTAAACTAAATCATATCAAGCTTTGCACTGAGTGTCTAAACATGTCGGTTTGTGTTCCATTCTCTACGCTTTTTAAGTGTTGCTATGCATTATTTCTCGTTTCAATGCGTTATTTCAATATCTCTCTCCTTGGTTTCCTTACCTGAGTTATCTGTTTCAATCTTCATGCATCTGATCTTCAAAAACATTAAGCATCAAGTTAGATTAATAATTATTGAGTATTAATTCAGTATATTTTAATGAAATTTATGACCATTAAATTTAATGACCGACTTTTACTTGTCTTTTAAGTAGATTTGTGCATCAAGATAGTTGTTAACTCCTTCAATCACTGGCTAATCTTTTGCATAAATAAATAATCACCACTGCATTGACTGAAAATCAAGTTACCAGCAGATGAGAAGTCACTGTCTGCAATTTCGTATCATCAGGATTTAAACAGAATGTAGCAAATTCAAGATTCACGAATTAGAGCTTATCTGATACTAATGAATTATAAATATTAATTATTTAAATTCAATTTTTTATCTATATTTTAACTTCATTTTACTTGAGATTATTCAAATTTTAAGTATTGCTGATTCTTCAAAAACAAGGAGATTATATCATGAAGGAGGAGAAAGACAATTAGAAAGTGAGGATATGATAAGACATTCAATTTAAAATTAATTAGACAGATAATCTTAATAGCTATTAAACACAGGAAAATGATGCAATTTTAAAAAACATTATAGAAAAGATTGAGGTTAAGAGTTGATAATTATTACATTATAAGTGGTTTAATAGATATAATCTGCATTATTTATTTATCATTTAAATGACTTAAATATTTAATAGATAAAGATATAGTAAAAATAATATTAAAGATAAATAGTTAAGATTAATCCATATATTATAGATCAATTAATTTTGGTATAACCAATTATTTTATCAAGAAACCGTAAATAAATGTAGTTAATAGCTATAATAATTAATATACTACATAGTTTCTTAGATTTCAATTGGTATAATAAGAATTTTCACAGAATAATTAAAGAGGAATAGTATGCATCCTAATTATAAACTAATAATACATTTTTTTATGTGGCTTTCCTTATTTTCTTTTCTTGAGAATAGACATTACAAACAGAGGGGCAATACAGCAATACTCCATAAATCCAATCATCTAATGAAAAATTAAGATCATAAATATTTTTGCCAAGTCTGAATTGATAGTTGAAAAATTAATCATGCTCAATCCAGTTGAAATGGTTACTGATGTGGAACTCTTTGATATAACAAAAGTTGGTAGATGATAATTTAATCAATTTGATACAAGTATTATGATGCTTATCTTCCATATGATACTTTATTTAAGATAATCTAACAGTTTATTTATTTAATCTGATATCCTTAGATTCAAATCAGAGCCGACCTTTATTTTGAGAGTTTCATTATACTGTTTTATATCAATTTCTGAAAGAGTTAAAGCGGTAGTACCGAGAGATCTTAATACTGCCTAAACAATAATTTGCAATGATATTTTTTTAATATAACTCTTCTCCATTTTGAGAATAAATAGTTATTTTTGTCTTTGATGAACAAGAATGAATATGAATTTATTTGTTAAAATGACCATTGTTTTATTAATAAATATTAGGGCATTTCAGAGTTGCATTTTCAACAAAATAAAAGTAATTTAGATCTCCTAAACATTATACTAGCATTATTTGCCAAGCCATCAATCTTGTAATGAGCAAAAGTAGAATGCCTCTAGATAAAAAAACAGGGTTAACATCAAAGAAAACTAACTTAAACAAAGAATATTGTAGTTTGAATAATTCTAAGTTCAAGAAATAGTCAATGTGGCCTGAGCATATAGTATAAAGCTTAAATATTCGTCTCTAGAAACTATATTTTCTAGGATCGCTTTCTCCAATATTTTCTTTTTTATTCAAGCAGAATTGCACCAATCTTTAATTTGGATTATTTTCTGTGGGACTTGATTCTCATCACTGAATTTTTAAATAATCGGAATGATGTCTAATTTAACGAGCAATCAAAACTACCTGAAATTATATACATCTATGGCTATTTAAAGAAGTTCTTGATAGCAATAATTTATTAATATTTCACATTTCAGAATGAGCCAGATATCAATGCTGGCATTTTATACAATGAGAAACCATTCCCTAGGTAAGGATTGATGAAGGCGTCAAATGTTAAAAGTGTGAAGTAATTTATTTAATTATACTATCTTGTTAGTTTAAGCCCTAGTATTAATTTTAATAAAATCTTAATAATAAAATATTGTTTAAAAAATTAATAAAAAAAGAATAGAGGTGAATCGAGCAAGTAGATTAAATGTTTTAAACAAGTATAGCAGAATTTTCTGCCCACTTTCTATGAATATGTTATATATATATATATATATATATATATATATATATTATTATCAAGAAGGTTTTCAAGGAAAATGCATACAATTTACAAACAACTACAGTCAAAAGGCAAACCACTTCCTTTTTAGACATAATATTATTTAGTAAGAAGTAAAAGGAATATAAATATTTTGCAAATTAGATTTTTATTATTAGATTATATTTTAATTTGATGTATTCGGAATTACAATAAATGAAAAATGAGAGAACTCCTTTAAGATGAGATTGATTATCAATTAACTAAAGATTTATCTAAATTATAAAAATAACATAAACATCTCATAGATATTATGTCATGATTATTTATAATAGGTATTGATTCTTCATCTACTTGATTCTTATAGCAATCTTAAACAGAATTGATGTAATTATTATTTTGATATACACCGAATAATTAACTATTCAAAACATTCTCACAAATATGTTAGTTAATAAATTTTTGAAAAAATAGCTGTTGTCTAAAGTAATATAAGATTCCTATGTTATTTAAAATTATTCATCCTAATTCAAATTATTAAAATAGTTCATAATAATCATTTTTGCTATTTTGATAAGTCTAAATTAATTGCCATTGTTTTATACATGATTAATGTCAAATTTGTTTTAGTAATTAATATAAGACGTGAATAAGATATAGATTATTTTTATTAAAAAATTAGCATCTTTAAAAATAAAAAAACTTCTTAATTGTAATTGGATTGAAACATATATATTGGTGGTGCTTATAAGTGACATTGCTTTGAATAGTTTAATCTTGAAAGAACAATTCTTAGCAAATCTTAATGCATAAGAGCTTCTTGGATCGCAATGTTTGAAAATTTGTGTAATTGAGACATAGTATTGTACGATTTTGTCAGTGCTATCGTTTTTTTAAAAAAATATTTCAGCTTTTTTATTAATTTTTTATGTCTAAGTATGAGTCAAACCTACATTTCCAATTACAAAAAGATTTTTAGTGCTCAGGACAAGTCGTTGAAATTCAATAATAGCGGAGGCATTTCATTCTGCTCTATCAATAGCTTTTTGGAGTTTAACCATGTCTGTTAAAGGTTCCGAAATCAATTGATTTCCCATCTGTAATAATTAGCTCTTTGGATTATCTATTATCCAGTATATTGCCATGATCCTGAACAGCATATGTATTGAAATTTTTGGCGCAATAATGGATATTAGGGTCCATCTAAATTCATTGCTTTGAAATTGAACTGAACATCAATTTTTGCTCAAGCAAGTGGCCTTCATTGATATCTTGATGACCTCAAACAAAAAACCTATAAAAAACACTTAAAAAACCTAAATACTAAAAGACTTGTTGATTTTATGTAAAAATAATCATTTTAACAGAAAGTATGAACTAAAGGCAGATGATTATATTTCTTTAATGGCAGGAGAAAAATTACTTTTTTGCCCTAACAAAGTTGTATTTGCCTAATTCTAAGACAATCTTATTCATAAAGACCAAAATAGCTATATAACAAGATAAGCAAGGTACTAAGAAGCGAGAGTGGGCCATTTCTAAAATTTTTATCAACCTAATAACATGATTTCTATCCACTTCTTTTCGTGCAAATTCTGCTCTTACTCTTGTTATATTAATTCTTAACTATTATATGATTTTTTTAATATGATTTTAACTATTTAAGTAATCTATTTATTCGCTATAAACAAGGAAAGAAATAGCAAATAACAATTACAGATTTATTAAAAAATAATCAAGACTTATTATATCATGGTTTATATGTCCCTCATTCATTTATTATGAAATAAATATTTACTATTTAATTTGCCTTTATAAATATATAATATTTCCTTAGATTTACTTATTTTACCACCCCCAATATTTTTTACTCCAACAAAATTCTGCTGCATAATATATTAAAACTTAATTATATTAGTATTTACTGCCTAAATTCATTAATATTATTTAAATTATAACCAAACTTCTTATAAATATTAAATAATTTTCCGTTGAATAGTAAATCCACTCATTTAACAACTCTCTTCATGCATTCTTGAAAACTTAAACTATTATATATCTTCTCTAGTTGCTAGCCCTGTCACTACTGCTAATTTAATTTATTAAAATTAATATCTATAGGTACTGTTTGTAATTTACACTATAAATTAATTTACATAATTTATATTATATATATTTAGTTTAATTTATTGCTAATATATACAGTGAACGAAAAGCAGCACAAACGAGAGTGATGCGAACTCTGATCCTCAGGACTATCAAGGACAAGGGTAACTACATACTGATATTAAGTCATTCAGTTAGAAACCTAATACTGCTTCAAGAGCAACTACAACTATTGATTCTATCACTGGAAACTTAGTAATCAGCTGGACTCCACCAACTAAAGAAAGAAAAGGGTAGGTAAATAATTCTAAGAAACCTAATGCCATTTTTTAATAATTTATGGCCCCTATTTAATATGTATATATTAGCAATAAATAAAACTGATTAATATATAATAGAGATCTCTAATTAAATTTTGATCTCTTTTTTAATTTCCCTTGCCTTAAGCGATTCACTACCACTACTATGTCATATTTACGTCTGTCTTCATTTTTATGTAATCTCTTCCATTTTAACTCATTAACCAATAATTTGTGCATATTTTTCTCAGATTCTTTAAACTACTGTTGTCATTAATTCTGTAGGGCTTTAAATGTTATCTAAAGTCCAATTGCTCTAGTTTCACTGTTTATGATTGTGGTAGTTGTCTACTTGCTTCCTCTTTTAAATTTCTACTTATTTTGGAAGGTCCTCTTAAATTCAAATCATTTGAATGTTGACTTAATTTAGCAATTTAATTAATTATAGTATTACAGTAATATCTATTTCAGCGGATTGTAATCATTTCGATCAAGAGTTTCTGCGTTTTCGTATAGAATTTATTGGTGCATCAATTCATTGAGAGATTCATAATACAGTCATTATCTCCTTGTTTAAAGCATTTAAATGAAGCAACAAGGAAAGAGCGCCATTTAAATCAAAAAACAGTATCTTTTTTCGTCTATCCTAGCAACAATCCGGTCTTTAATCACTCTCTTAGCAATAAGAAACGATATAAATTAATGGTACTTATTATATAAAATTATTATTTAAAAGCATTATACTCAGCAAAGTTTGGCATAAACATCGATGATATCGCCTCTTCTGCTTGTCTACTGTGTTGCTCTGCTTATTGACAATCTATTTACAGCTAAATCAACTTCATTTATTATGTATAAAAACTGTGTATTAAAAATACTTACATGTAAATAATATACATTATTTACATGTAGGCCACCTTAATTAATCCAAATATTGCAATTAATATAAAACATAAAAGTTAATGAATGTAAAAATATATAATAAATTTTAAGATAAAACAACAGAATAAAAAAATTCAGTAAGATAATCTAATTGTATATTATCGATTCATTTATATAAATAGGCAAAATATGTGATAGACACTTTTTAGAATCAAAATTGCCACAGAAAAGACAAACGTCAATTGTATGATAAGGTATATTATTATTGCTACCATTAAAATCATTAATAATAATAATATTAAATTAAAATGTAAATTATTTTAGAATTAATTGAGTGACGGTTAAAACTTAGTTTGCAAATATCTCAAAATAATAATACTTACAAATGTTTTTTCCATACCAAACGTTTTTTTCCATACAAACCTTGATGTTTATTTAAAAAAAAAAAGCCATAAAACTTCTTTATCATAAGGCTTCTAATATTATGGCATAACAAATTTTATCATATTTTTAGTTTCTGTTGTAAAATTTTATTATACATTATTAAGCGAGATAAATCGTTAATTGCCTTTCAAATAAATTATTTTTGTTTCATATTTGTAGATTCAAAACTCCAAAACCTCTTAGTGAGGTTTATAAGTGTTTTTATTTGTAGGGTATAGTTGGGGTCTTATTGGGGTTAGTAGAAATAATGCAGGTTTTATGTGAATGTAATGAATATTTAATGAGTATTAGTGTTATTAATTCAAACAAATTTTATCTGTTTATCTTTATTGTATCTTTTGAACTATGCTCTCTCTATTGGGTCAATGATATCATCTAATGTTTATCGAGGATAGTTTGGAGCTCTCACAATTATCATCTCTACTATGCTTTTAATTTCTTTGCAGACATTTTCTTACTTTATGTGTTTCTAAGCCAAACTTATAGATTGCTTTTCATGTTTAGTACCAAAGTAAGACATACTTCCAAATCACTTTCTAATATTATTGCAGCTACTGCCCAAACATCCCATTAGACAGAACCATTTGTCCACTTCTCTCTTATTGGGGAGTATCCTGGAATCCCAAGTACTTATGCTAAAGTAACGATCTCTTATCTTAAAGCTCTATTGAAATCGATTACAACTACTTCTAATGGGCAGAGATTCAGCATTACATTTTCAGGCTTCAAATCTCTATGAACATACCCAAGATCATGCAACTCCTTGACACCCTTTATCATTTCTGAAAGTATATCGTTTAAATCATCGGGGTATCGATTATGATAGAGATAGTCTCTCAAAGTCATTTCTAATTTCTTGAGTCTTAGTGCGATAAAACCATAGCTTGATATGACACCATCTAACTTAAGCAAATTCTTTCAATCTTTTCTTTAGATCTCTCTAAGAACCATGAATTCATTAGCAAACTTGTTTAATACTGTTGGTTCTTAAGGAGATAACTGAAAGGATACACCTTGTATGCATACTCATAAACTACTATAAGCTTTGCCTTTGCAGGCACGCTTATTGAGGTCAACTGCATTTAATGCTGGTATATTCATAGATTTCGCTTAGAAGCATGCTGAGATTGTATTGCCTACTGGTTGGTTCATCGATTCAAATCGCTTCTGCCTCTTGTGTCTCTCCTATTGCTCTCTTTATTATTCAAGAGTATTAGATTTTCTTTTAGCTGGTACTAGTTTTAGTCTCTTAATCTTTAATCAAGAATTCGCTGAGGTGATGCTTTTGCATATGCCTCTTTACTTTGGCTGAGTGAGTCTATGATTTCATGCATGTCGTGCACTAATACCTACCATCTACCTTTTCATGCTTGAAATAGATCTTGACTTTGCCAGAGTGTACCTCTTTCAGGTGTCTCTTCAAGCTTTGTTCGGTTGAGAAAAGATTCTAGCAGTCTTAACATTATAATGTTTTTATCTTTTCAATTGGTTGCTATTCTTTTAACTCCTCAACATAATCAATTTAAATTTAAACCCCTATCTCTGCACTCTCCTTCTGGTTTAATACTTCTATGATAAAAACCTCTGCTTCAAATTCAAGAGCTCTTAGCTCTACCTCCCTCTCAACATAAATAATTTCAGGCTTTTTAGTTGAACCAAAATTTAGCTTTATTATCCTGTTCCAACAGATAATGCTTTACGATTTAATTTAGCCGCCATGTTTAAATTCAAATTTAAATTTTGATTACAAAGCTCTAATAACCTAACTTATTATAGTTACTCTGTATAATACCTTCCATAGCAACAATATTGGTTGATTTTGAGGGGTAAGAGATCATATTTATACTAAGTTTATAACTACTAATTTTCTAATTTCATGCTTAATATTTTTATTTTGGTACCAACTTAGAAAAAATTGAGGTTGGTACTGGTACCAATTAGGTTTTGAACCATTTTGGAACTTTTCCATTAAAACCTCATTAGTTTAAAACTAGATACTAATTAAGTTTTGGTACTATTAAATTGGTACCAATTAAAATTAAACGGATTTAGTACCATTACTAATTAAATTAAAACAAATTTAGTACTAATTTAATGGAATTAAATTGATAAAAATGGAGCTCCATCTCTGCAGTTTGTTAAAGCTTCTGCAAACTTTCTCCACTTATCTTTACCAGGTTAACATCCTATAAGATGCCCATATTTAATACAAAGATTTTAAGCAGTAGGATCCAGAACTCTAAATATTAAAATTTGAAATTCAATAAGAAGAGAAGGAATAAGGATGGAATCTATAAGTACTTCAATGAACAGGATTGAAGCTTAAGAAATGATCTCAAGATTTAGAAGCAAGGAAGTTCTCTATCGATACCTCACTCAACATGGAAAGCATGAAACATATACTTAATCATTATTCTTTTCCAACTATGGAAGGTACCAAAATTTCATTCTTAATAGCGATACTCTGTGATGAAAAGAAAGCCTTCAAAAACAATGAAATTAAGTTGATAGAAATACCAATCTACCCAGAGATTTCAGTCACTAATCTCTCCGAGGATGCGATGAAAGATGAGGAAGAGGTAGTTTATCTTCCTACCAAAAAACAACTCTCTAACAAACTTCCAGAAAGGAGCTTCTTCTTTGGGTGTTCTTGGCACTTTAAGAGAGAGCTATCTCAGAGAGATCATTGAAGAAGTTCACAAGAAACGATATTCTATCTCTCCTGAAGACTAGAAGAAGAAAGGCATTTAATAAGCTTTGCTTGGCTTAGAGTAAATTAAGAAGCATCCTAATCTTTCAAGTAAGCTTTGACATATAACTTTGTAGGAAAATCTGGCACTGATGTATATCTTATGAAAGAGCATGCTAAGGTTCATAGAGATAGAAACAGCAGACAGTTCATTAAGTTAGCAAGAGACTTTATAAAGATGTTTAAAAGCAGAAAATATGAACATAGATGCAGGAGATGGCAGCAAGAGAAGAAACTTAGGGCCTGTCAAGTCTTAAGAAGAAGAAAAGAAAGAGAAGCCAAATCCATTTAAGGGTCCATTTAATATGTGAACTTTTTCATTCATTCAAGTCTAAAACTTATTAATAAATATTCATTCTCCTCTTCCTTGCAAATATCGTTGTCTTATATTTATTCATTCTCTTGCAACTACTTTATATTAAGTCTACTGGATCGATTGGCAAATCATGCATAAGATGATACAACAGTAGCTTCTTGTAGTAAGTCTTGATTTAACTCCAGTAAAATTTAATTCCATTAAATTATGGGCTATAAGGAACGATGTATACAGGAGTTTTGTTAAACACTTCATAAGCTTGATTCCTTAGTCTTATGAACTGAAAGGTTATCAACAAACAGGATTATCTCTTGATTACTATACTTCTCTCTGAGCTTATATAGGAACTCTATATACTACTCTCGCTTAATAGAGCGAGGGTGAATAACATAACTATCTAAGCCTAAATCTTCACTTATGCCAGCTAAAATTGCATGGGTGACTACCTTCACCTTTTAATAATAGACTTCTATATTATGATACTTCATATACCAAGACTTATTAATAAAGGTGTTGAATTTAAACACTGCTTCATCAGCGTGTATGACCTTGATGTTATTATCAATAGCCCTCTGCGTTTAATCATATAAAGTTTAAGTTATTACTATAAAATGGCACTGTAAAATCAATTACTCTCTTCACTCTGTTGACAATCTTGAAAGTAATCCCATTTCTTCTATAAATATTAGCAATAGTCTAAGGCGAGATACGCATGTCAGGAAACTTGCGATGAAACATTCAAAACCCCAAAACCCCTTAGTGAGGTTTATAAGTGCTTTGATTTGTAGGGTATAGTTGGGGTCTTATTGGGGTTAGTAGAGAAATTAGGCCAATTTGCAAAATGAGAAATAGAAATTAGCGAAATTTAGGGTCTATTTATGATGAGAAATATTTAGATTTACTGCTTAAGCTTAGGTATGGTACAAGCATCAATATAGATTAAGTCAAACCAGTAATGAATTATGCAGCTATAGCAAAGCTTCTGCGCAAGAGTACCTCAACAATTAGGTATATTGCTTGTTGGCTGTTTAGCATTATAATTCAGGCACTTGAAAGCATCCTGCAAGAAAATAAAAGTTCTCACAGCACCATACTGACTACCTCTGCGACTCGAAGACTTTAAAGTATTGGGCACACTTTCCACTAGACTAGCGAGCTGTGATGCTTCATCGCAAGTTTCCTGACATGCGTATCTCTCCTTAAACTATAGCCAACATTTATAGAAGAAATGGTTTTACTTTCAAGACTGTCAACAGAGTGAAGAGAGTGATTGATTTTACAGTGCCATTTTATAGTAATAATTTAAACTATATATATGATTAAATGCAGAGAGCTATTACTAATAACATCAAGTTCATACACGCTGATGAAGCTGTATTCACCTTCAACACCTTTAAATAAGTCTTGGTATAAGAAGTATGATAATATAGAAGTCTATGATTAAAAAGTGAAGGTAGTCACCCATGCAATTTTAGCTGGTATAGGTGAAGATTCAGGCCTAGAGAGTTATGATATTCACCCTCGCTCTATTAAGCGAGAGTAGTATATAGAGTTTCCTACATAAGCTCAGAGAGAAGTATAGTAACCAAGAGATCATCCTGTTGTTGACAACCTCTCAGTTCATAAGACTAAGGAGTCTAAGAAAGCTTATGAAGAGTTAAACAAAACTCCTGTATACAACGTTCCTTATAACCCATAATTTAATGGAATTGAATTCTACTGGAGTTAAATAAAGACCCAATACAAGAAACTGCTGCTATATCACCTAATGCATGACTTGCCTATAGATACAGTAGACCTGATTCAGAGTAGCTGCAAAGTAAGCATAGATAAACAACAGTTTGTGCAAGAGAAGGAAGAATGAATGTTTATAAATAAGTTTTAGATTTAAATGAATGAATAAGTTCACATATTAAATTAACCCAGAAAGGGATTAGGCTTATCCTTCTTCTCCTCTTCTTATGGCTTGCTTGGGCCCATATTTCTTCTCTTAGTGCCAGCTCCTGCATCTATGTTAATTTCATCTGGCTTTTAAAAATCTTTATAAAGTCTCTTGCTCACTTCATGAATAGTCTATGACTTTCTCTCTCTGTGAACCTATGCATGTTCTTTAATTAGGAATATACCAGTTCCAGGTTTCCCTACAATGTTATGTGTCAAAGCTTACTAAAGAGGTATGGATGCTTCTTAAGCTCCGCAAGCCAGGTCTCGCTTATTAGTATGCCTTGCTTCTTTTAATCTTCCGGAGAAATAGAGTAGCGTTTCTTGTGAGCTTCTTCAATGATCTCTCTGATATAGCTCTCTCTTAAAGTGCCAAGAACACCAAAGAAGAAGCTCCTTTCTGGAAGTTTGTTAGAGAGTTGTTTCTTGGTAGGAAGATAAACTTCCACCTCTTCATCTTTCATCGCATCATCGTAGAGATTAGTGACTGAAATCTCTGGGTAGTTTGGTATTTCTATCAACTTAATTTCATTGTTTTTGAAGGCTTTCTTCTCATCACA
>ARYC01007875.1:0-21634 GCA_000711775.1 Oxytricha trifallax
AATTAAAATAAAGGGAAGTTGAAGATTTGAATACTTAAAATACGTGAATGGGCATTTATATGTAAAAACTAGTTTTCATGAATTAGTATGAAATTCTACTCATCGACACTAACTATCTATTTTATTCATAATCCTCTGGATTTGTTTATTTTGTAAGATAATTGGTTAATTTAAAAATGTTGTAAGTGTTGCATATTTAATTGTTTAGATTACTCTACATGTCTTGTATGATAAATACTGAGCTTCTGATCGTCAGACATTTGCAAACACGATTATCTCACTGAAAATTCAAAGCATTTTTAGCCTTAATACGTGATTAGATATATTAATAGAAGTTATTTTGTTTCCTTAAGTATTAAACCTAATTATTCGCTGTTGTTTCCTTCAATTATTAGATATTAAGTAATATTAATTGGGTTTTATCGAATTATTTTTAATATAGAATTTATTCACTTTATTCAATATCAATTCCTTAGAAATGAAATATAATGTCAACTGATATATCGCAAAATCAATGAAATTTTGATATAAGTGCCTAATAAATATAATAAAATATAATAAATTACTGTTATCTAAAGTAGAGGAGTATAAGATTTATAGTTAATGATGGTTGATATAATCCCCATAAGTAATTCCATGATGAATTGTTTGAATGAGAAATTATGAGTTTTAAGTATATTATTAAATAATAAACAACATCCAATATTAATTACAAAAATAGGTAAAAATGAGTAATAATTCACATATAAATTATTTGAAAACATTAGAAATTGTCAAATCTTTGTTTCCTAAATGGTTTGAAATTAATTGATTAATCGTTAAGAAGAGTTAATATAATTAGTATTTATAGAATCTTAGCAGCATTAGTTATGGGGTATTTTGCTGTTCATCTTAAGAAGCCTTGTAATAGATAATGTCTACTTAGGTCTTTGTCCTGGTGGAATTCTACCACTTTCATTTAGAGATTTGCTCTATCTTGCAAGAGTGTAGTAGATGAATTCAATACTCTAATACCATTTAATGATCATTTTTACAATCTATTCATCTGAAATCTAGATCATCACAGAGTAGATTAAAGGATTATTCATGCTAATTCCTCTTTGATATGATCTATTGCTAATGCTTGAGCTTGGCATGAATTACACCCCTTGGTAGTGATAGCATACTTGACTCCATTTCAGAATCTATACAAACTAGATTAAAAAATTAAATAGTTGCATTAATTTACCAATTTATATTGATATTATTAGTATTTAATTAAAATACTTTATATTATTATTATAACTTAAATATATTATTGAAACCTTTTTTCAGGTAATTCCCCGGCTCAATTGGTCTAAGTGGCACTAGGAAATTGGCTCATTGACACTTCTAATTCTAGGTAAGAACAAAGCACTCCAAAAGCAGTTCTTTCTTTATGTAATGATTAATGGAAGTAATTTAAATCAAGCTTTGTATTATTAATAAAATTGTTAATTTATTCCTTATAAACTTACTATCTTCAGACATCTCACAAACTCAAATGTATATGAGCATCAACCCAATAACACATGGACTCGTCTTTACCACATTTCTAATCTTGATTCAATGGTCAAATTGGATGTCACTTATTTCCTCTGGTATTGAGAGGATTCTCCAGATGTATTCTACTTAATAACTTAAATCTAGTCTTTGATAAACGAAGCTATTCTAATAGATAGTAGCTAAGCTTGGCATCTTTAGTCATAGAAACGGAAATTCTTTGTTGGCACCTACCTCCACAGATTAAAATCAATTAAAATGTCATGATGTTGTATCAAATGACCTGATTAAACTTTAAGTCTAAGCTCTCTTGCAAGAGTTCATATAATTCTAATCATGCCCTTTGCAAGCATGTTTTGAAGATATTATGGAAATAATGAAGAATAAAAAGTGGAAATAATTAATCTAAAATGATATCTAATTAAATATTTAGGTATTAGTATATAAAACTACAGAAATAGAATCAATATACAACTTTATAATATTTCCATTATCTTTTATATTTTGATCATTCTAGCCATACCTACTTTGATGTTTCTGTATTTACGAGTCTTCTCAAGTCGCCACTCAAGTAGGTAAGTATTGCTGAAATATAAAATTTCTAGAAATGTATTTTATTTTATTTTTCACTAGAGTTTTTATTGAGCAACCAGCATCTCCATCATCACCAACAATTTCACCAATACTACCTTCTTCACCAACACTATCATTAGATTTCATTTTTTTATAATCAATTTTCTTTTATGAATTATTATTGTAGTTCATATCACTCATGAATCAACTTTTATTAGCTGATGTGACATAGCCAATTGAAACTTTACATTGAATTTGAATAAATCATCTCCATCAATATTTAAATCAAATCTTCTAATGAGACACTTTAAGATATGATTGCTATTTGTAGCTGAATGATGGGTCTTCTAAGAATCAGATAACAGGCAGATCAATAATTATCATTAAGCTCAATTGCTAAAACTCAGATCTCATAATTCAGGACAATTAAATGCTTTTTTTATTTTTCAAATTTAAAACAGCACCCTCTGACATTTCCATAATTAAACTTACAACTTGAAATATATCCACTGCTTTAATTGGAATTTAAGCGAAAGCTTTTCTACTTATTATGGGTATTCATTCTCATTATTAAATTTTGTGAAGCAGTAAGATTTCTTACAGCACTGAGAATGTATATATTTCAAGGTAGTTTGTTCTATCATTGCCATCATTATCGTGATTGAGAAGAGCAAATACTGATTTATTACTAATGTAATATCTTGGTATCTTTATTAAGTGTACTTATTGGCTATATATGTAGTTATGCTATACAATTTGTTGTCATTCGTGATTAAAATAATACCGCTCTCTACTATTAGCAAATGACAACCGAAGTCTTGATCATTAGAGAAAATACATTCTCTTTTTGCACTTTAAGCTTTATCATCCCTTCTATAATTTGATTAATGTTATTTAGATTTTTATTAATATATAAATATTAGGTGCTATTGATGTAATGCTAATTCTGCTCTCAATTTATTACCAGCTATTTAACCCATATTGCTTAAATCTCTATATTTATCAATTTTCAATTACTATAAATTAAATATATATGTTTGATTTAAATATTGGTAACTTAATATATTATTTTGATTTATCAGGAATATATATATTGAAATTTATTTGATTTCGAGAAACAAGCTATTTTAGTTAATTTTGATATAAATTCCCCGCCGAGTTTGTGAGATATGCTTTATAAAATGAATTCCCTACTTTGCATCTCATTTGAAATTACTTAAGAGTCTTTATAAAAAAATTTATCAAAATTATTTCAAATATACATGAGCCAATTAAAATAATAAAAATATTACTGTCCTTAATATTCGAAAACTTAAAGATTTATTAAGCTAAATGAGCATATATAAATATTGTCTTAATTGGCATTGATTTCTCATAAGTTGGGGGTGATCGGTGATTTATTTTTCAAATAATGTAATTATTAGGTTTGTTAATTTCAAATAAAAAATGTTAAATGTATTTTTCCCATCTAATTTAAATAATTTATGAGAGTTTAATTCAATTTTATTTTAATGTTTTTTATTTAACAAATAATCACTAATTTACATTTTTAAATGAGCAAATCTTCTGAATCAATGTATTATTCTTAATTTTAATAGAAGTTGTTGTCTCCCATGTCTATGTTATCAGCAATTTTAAAATCATCGTATGATATATATATATAGAGAAAATCTAATGAAATTAAGACAATTTTCCTAAATCATATGGTTTATAATAATCCTGAAGCTAAGGCGGCTTGTTCTGAGTAAAAAAAAAATGCCTGAGGGATGAGAACCAATTACCATAATAGAGCTTTGGAAAACATTATAAGTCAACTAAATATATCAAAATATCCTATTAAAAAAGAATATGCCAATAAAAATTTAAGGAACTTTATTTGAATAAGAAATAAATAATCTTTGAAGCGAACTCTTGGAAAAATAATATAAAGGAAAACCCAAATTCATGTAAAAATTGGATTTGTATAAGAGAATTCAGACAAAACAAGCAATATTTTCAGAAGTTAAGAATCAAATTTTCAAGCGACAGAAGTCTGCAAGCAGCTAAGCCTTAATTGGTATGTGAAGATTGTTATTCTATTTTATTAAGCATTTTACAGAGCTAGATACAAAGTATAATCAATAATAAGGTTTAAAAAAGCATTTATCTTATTTCTATGTTAAAAACCAAAATGTATTTTATTAGGCATTTTTCTTTGCCATAACAAAAGCAAAACCTGAAAATTCTAAGAGTAAATGATATGATTTGTGAATAATCGTATAATTGTATTTGCAAATGTTTAATATTCCTTGAAATTATACGGCAAAACGTAGATCTATAAATAATTTGAGGATGCATGCAATTAATTAGAGATAATCAAGAAGACCATAAAAATATATACTAAGATAAAAAATAAAAGTACTATATCTATATCAAAGTTGATAAGTAAAGTTTTTAAATAGTTAAATATGGTTTAATGAAATAATAGATTGATTCATATAAGAACATCGTCCAAAACATAAAATCTTATTTATTAAAAACTACTGAGACTCTGCAAAGTGAGAGAAAATTTACTAGTTTCTTGATGTTATAAATTACTAAGTTTCACCTAACTGTTTCCGCAATTATTAAAAAGTTCCTATTTATAGGTCATGCTATGATCAACACACACAAATTCATACCATCGTTGTTGTTTAAATTTATTTGAAAAAAAGGTAATCAAGAGTATCAATAAACATAAACTTAAAGAAAAAAATAGCAAGTCTATTACTATGTGATTGATATATCTAAAGCTAGAATTGAACTCACTTTCAATACTTAAGACAACCACTTCTCTAAAAAGTTTAGACATCTTTAAATAATTCCTTGCTAAGAATAGTTCAAATTAAAAGGAAACTAAGGAAATCATGGAAAACAAAGATAATTCTTTTAAAAATTATTATATTTCTAAAATAAAAGATGGTAATAAAGTTTTCAGAGAAGATGTGATTACTATAATTTCAATAACTTTAGCAGAGTAGGATCAGTATGCTAAGTGAGCTTAAAAGGAGTATTTTTGTTAAGGTAAAAATTCTTTTCACGATACTTTTTTGCATACATCGACATACAACTTGAATAACTCTTAGCAGTGCTTTTATCTGTAGGAGACTATGATCACTAAAATATTGATACTCATAACCTAACAAAATAAAAATATCTACTGTGACAGCTAATCGCTAAGTGCTGCTGATGAAATTTTCATATACTTAATATAAATGTAAGAAGCAAGAAACTTGTTAAGATTACAAGTACTCAATTTATTAATTGGTAAATATTTGCTATAATTTTAAGACATCAGCAAAATATCATATTAAACACTAAATACATTTATTAAGATTTGATTTAGGGTTATTGGTTTGTTATTGAAAAACCATTAAAACTAGTCAGGACTTGTTATTGTATCTGTTTATAGTCTTAAATAACAAACTTAAAAGTTTTCAAGACTTCTGGCATTTAGTTGTTGATAGAAACTTTAGTGAATTTCGACAAAGCAAAGTGGCATTATTATTTTATCATCACATATGAAAGTTTTCATTTATAAGTGAATTGAAGAAATAAATGAATATACTAGATTATCAATAAATATAAGTTAATTACATCATGAAATTTAGTAAACATTACTACATAAATTATTAAAATATAAGTTATTAGTTAAAAGTTATGATCACTTTTTTACATATGATTATTATTCTATTAATATAATTTGACTCTTTAGCAATTTAAAATAATTTTGATTAATTTATAATAATATTTTAGTTTTAAAAACACTTTAATGAGACTTTTGCATGATTTTAATTTTGCATTTTAATATTTCCGATGTATTTTAATAATTACTTAAATCATTTAATTTTTTATTTATTTCTTTTTGCTTCGTAATTAAATATATTTCTGAAAAGTGAAGTTTCTTATCTATATAACAAGCATAAAAATATAAATTTACATATAATTATATTTTTATATTATAAAAATCTTAGTTTAATAAGAAAATATGTTAAAATAAAGTGATATTAAATATGAAATACTTACTTTACTAATTTATTATTAACATTCATTAGACATTAGACATGATTTATTTGTTATTCTTTTTATTTGCAGGTAACAAGCACTTGCTTATGCAGGTGTACTCTTAGAGTTATTGTCCTTCTTCATATTGCCTTTATGCTTATAGATTTTCTCAAAGTTACTCCATTAAAACCATGTGGCATTCGTTATTATATTAATACACTTCAAGTGTTAAGTAATAGAAAGAGTAGAAGTATTTTCAAGGAACATCTTGAATGTGAAGCCATTGAGATGTTCCTGTATTAAAGCATAGTCTTCTGTAAACTCCTCAACCCAGTCTATTATGGGACCCTATCTACCAATAACTGACTTCCTCCAATAGCAGTTGATCTCATTCTACGGTAATCTATGTTTTATAGTTGACCAGCTTCACTCTTGAACTCCGAAGCACTACCCATGAGTTCTGCATAATCTTGCAGTCACTTCTTGTTTTATTCTAATGATTCCTTCATGATTTTGTGTTGAGAATATCATTTATTATAATTCTAATGTTGTTTTGCTCAAACCTTTCTTACTCACTCTCCATTTTAGCACCATTCGATAGAGCATCGTACACTGTCGTGATTTGTAGTTACTATTTTTTGAATAAAGTGAATTAATAATTAAAGTCAAATATTATAATATAAAAAGAAAATGTTTATCTTAAGAAACAGTTTCATCTTTCTATCTATGATTTCATCATCATTATCTATGCCATTTTTTGCATCTCTGTCTCCCTCTATGTGTGACTTTTTTAACTATCTGTCTATGACATCGCCAATATTACCTGGTAGGACCACTAAAATAATAATAATAAATAATAATTAGATTATATTAAGGTCTCTAGGGACCCCTAATCAAATACATATGTTAATATATAAGGGTCAAGCCCTTTCAATCAAATCCCATATCTTTTGTCTTATGACTTTTTGTTATCTTTTTAGATTGATTCTAGTCTCTTTAGTTTTGTATCCATCTCTGTTGTTTCATCAGGGTTGTAGTCAATTTCACTTCTTTCTATTACGAAAGCTTATATTTTGTTAGCTAATTTCGCTAAGTCAGATCTGAGCTCTATTCATCAATCTGAATATGAGGAAGATACTTCCAGTTCGCCTCAAAT
Organism: Oxytricha trifallax; assembly: GCA_000711775.1. Classification (NCBI taxonomy): domain Eukaryota; phylum Ciliophora; class Spirotrichea; order Sporadotrichida; family Oxytrichidae; genus Oxytricha; species Oxytricha trifallax. The sequence goes on from ARYC01007875.1 coordinate 7,274, forward strand.
TCTTGGCCACATTTGCACTTAACTGGTTTGCCAAAAGCTTTAGGTTGGTGATGAATTAAGACCATTAATGAGTTAGGTATATATTTTGCTATCATTTTTGCTCTATAGTATAGTAGTTTTACTTCGCTTGCTAAGTCCATTAGTTAAGCGTTTGAAAAAAGGATAATTGTTTGCCATAGTTACTCATACTTTTATATCCAATCGTCTAAGATGTATTTGAAATTTTGAGGCCAATAGTTCATATTTTTCTTGGATTGAGGATATAACTATAAGGTGTGTAAGAAAAGGAGAATGGTTGAATAGTCTAATTCTGTTTGAATAGAAGACTTTTAGAAATGAGTTTACTCTTTAGATAAAAGCTGCTACTCCTCTCTTATAAAGTTCTATTATTTCTTGAATATACTAGGGTTTGCTGCCGCTTGAATTGAAGTTAGTTTAGTTTAAACTCTTGAAAAGATGTATTGTTTGTATATTCTTTAATAGAGGTAATCATCACACTTAAATCTATTCAAGTAAGAGGTTTTTTGTTCACTGTGAATCTGTGAAATGATCTCTTCGAATATTTTTATAGGGTGTTGACTGATATTCAGAACAAATTATCTGAATTTCTTTTGATATTAGGAGAGATAGAAAAAGTCGAATTTCTAAGCGCTTATGTCGACACACTTATCATCAATAATAATTAGTTTATATATTTTGAAGTGTTGTATGATTTATGTTTTTATGTCGTCAATGTTATTCCTGGATCAAATTTGAACGCAATGTCATCTGCTTATACTTTTATCTTTTTTCTTATCTTGAACTTGTAATTGACATCGAATGATCTTATTGCACTGTCCAAAAGTAGGACAAAGGATAGAGGTGAGATTTTTCCCCATTGTGGTATTCCTCTACTAATTTAAATCTTTGTTCCTTACCAGTATAGATGATAAGGTTATAGTAAATGGATAGAAGTGATTAACTATTTGTCCCATTTATCTATTTATTCCTCGGTATGTGAGTTACTTAAGAATTCTGGTTGTATTACTTCTGAGTTCTGTTCAGATTTCTGATCAGATCTTGGTTGCGTGACGTATTAGGTACTAAATAGTGTTTTACTTTGGTTCTGGGAATGAGTTTTTGGATCTCTTGGTCTGACTCTTAGTCTTTACATTCTGGTTCAATGGTTTCATAGTCAGGTTTCCAGAGATCATATCCTTCATATTCTAGATCCGAATCAATGTCGAATTAAGGGACGCTAAAGATTTTAGCGCCATTCTTAACGGTGGCTTAAACCAACATGTACGACATCGTTATCGCTTCGGTTCTAATTTAATAATTTTTTATATTACCACTAAAATAATATTTTTAATAATATTATTCTTTTAATAAACTTACTCACTTTTATTGTGATTATAAAATAATTTTTTATGCATTTGATTATTTTCGTTTTTGATTGTATAAATTCCCTTTATCCAAAAAGGAATCGTAAATCTCATAGACAGTAATCTTCTCTTGTGAAGAAATATACTATGATCTTCCTTCTTGAAAGTACTCAAAAATTGGATGTTTTAATTCTTGAATGATTTGTAATGACTGCCATTGTTCGAAATGATGTGCTTCAGTTTTATATTATTTTGTCGGATAATCTATGATCTAATTGGACGGTTTTCCTTTGATTTAAGAAATTTCTATTAATTATAATGGGATTATCCTAATTTTATAAAAGTTTTCTCAGAGCACACTGAGCTTCATAAGTAAATTCATGTGCCGTCTTAAACAACTGTTCGAGCAAGAACCCTCATTTAATGGTATGATTGATATGTCTTAATCGTTTATTGATTCAGTATAGAAATGGGGTTTCTACTCAAAAGTGTTAAAATCGATGGAGCATCCTGAGTTCTAGAATTGCCTAAGTCAAGTCATTTAGAGTTATCAACCGCCTTTTGATCTTCTTTTGTTTCATCATAAGTAGTTAATTTCATTCTCTTGATGTATTTGTGTAGAAAGAGCTCACTCACCATTCTCTTCAATTCAATCTGTTCTTGTTCATGGAGACCACAAGATCACATTTTGAAGTGTTCTTACCGCTAAAGATAGCTTCGACATTTTCGTTAATTTTCTTGTGCAGGCATTCGTAGTCGTTTTATGTGATCAAACAGTTTTTTTAATAACTTGTTAAAGATGGCGTCGACGGACACATGGCATGCAGCTCGACTGTAAAGAGCAACAGCAAGATCGATGACGACATATCTGCTGATGAGGTGGATTTCCTTAAGTCTAATTTTTTCACTTGTTTAGTTTAGCAGAGGAGAGAAATCAAATGTAATTGTGATTTTAGTAATTGTAATATCATTTAAAAAATATCCTTGTTGCTATTAAATTTGTGATTAAGTTTGTGTAGTAATATCATAATTTTTTAAAAGGCAGGTATAAGTTTTATTTAATTAACTATAACAATAATCAAGAATATATTTTACGATTTCTTCTGATAACATTTATAACATATGTATTATTTTATATTATAAAAAATTCTATTAAAATTTTATATGGTTTTCAACTTTTAATTTAGTTTTATATTACAATTATAATAATTTTCATGGATTTTACATTCATATATTATTTACATTTGAATAAAAAACCATTTTTTCTATTGAAAATTACATTACTTAATACAAAATATTTTTAATTCATTTCTATAAAATATATACCAATCATTTACTAGTTATTTCAATCATATTTGAATGATTTACAGTTTTTACCAATAAAAAACATATTTCCTCTAATAATTCTATAATAATTCTATAATTATATTTTCTGGTATTTATTAAATCATTTTTGCTATATTTACAGTTCTCGTTTATTTAACAGTGCTACATACATCTGCTATCAGTTGTTTCTGTCTTTTAAAGGCATCAAGACAGTTCTTTCACCTCTAGCCAGTGCTTTAGCTGCTTGAGTTATTTGATTTCTGTGATTTCCAGCTCTAAGGCCACGCCCTCTGCTGTCTGCATTTCGATTCACAGCTGTTACATGACGAGCTTAAGCTTTCCACCTTGATTGATTTGATGGATGCAAGACTGTTGCCTGTTGTTGCTTTATATTAGTTTAGTGAGTACTGCATTGCCCTGGTGGATACAGGCTACTACGTTGCTTTAATGCTTTCGTAAATGGTTGCATCTGCTGCTCAAGGAACTCTGATTGTGGGGAAGTGGGTGTTTGCTACTCTTTATGCTGCTTATTTGTTAAAGAATAGAATCTTAAATGTTATTTTTTTATAATTAATAAATTTAAATATAAATAGTCAGTAGTAAGTAATAGATAATGAATAATCTTATTATATGGATCTATCCTAATTCAATTGTTATCAAATGGAGGTGCAGAAGAACTATCAGCGCTTTGATCTATTGCTTATTATTTATGTGTCACTAGTGTATTCAAGAGATTAATTTGCTAAAATAAATAAATATATTAATATTTACTTTTATAAATACTTAATTATATAACGTTGATTCATTTAACAATAGAGGTATTTAAAGTAAAACCAACATTCACCTCCATTGAAGCTAATGACAGTCAGGATGAACCTGTTTCAATTGATGTTCTTCATATTTAATTCACTCTGGATATTTACAAATCCATTCTAAGTTTCAACTGTAAATATCTTTTCATTTTTATATTTACCCTATCTTATAGCAAGTAGTTAGAATCTGATCAGGACTAAAATGAGGAGTTATTACTATCATTTAAGAGCATCACACCAGTGCACTGGAGTTTATACCAAGCAGATTCATCAAGGACAGTTTTGCCTTTCTGATTCCCTGCAGGCTTAAATAAAGTCTTTTCAGCGTGACTTTGACGTTTGAGCAGAGGAGTCCTTGGCTGAAGTTGCTGCTAAATTCAGTGCTTAGTTACACTGCTGGGGAGATTATTAGTGATAGCAAGAATAAACTATTAATATATTAGTGATATTAATTTATAAATGATATAAAAATAATATTGTATTTATTAATAATTATTTTTAGATAGAAATTATATATCAAATAATTATAGATAATTATTAGCATTTAAGAGTAATAAAAATTAGGTAATGTCTTATTTTCTTAAAGTACAATTACCACTGTAGGCTTACCCTTCAATTTCATTAAATATTTGCTATTGTTCAGATTTAGAGATTTGTTTTAAAAATTAAAATAACCTTAATTTACAAATGACAACATGCGAGGATATTAATAGGTATAAATATATAAATTATATATCCAAAAGAAATATTTTCAGTAGAATTTGAGAATTATAAATTATAAATTTAAAGTAAATATGAAAAAGCTCAAACATATGAGAATTAGTGAGCAAAGCAAAGACTAAATAATTTTACTTAGATATGGAACTTAAGAATTTTAAAAAGAAAATTAACTTTCAAATTCCTACGAATAAATTGGAAGAATATTTGGAGACAACTATAATATAATTCGAAAAATATGTATAGAAATTAATCACCAGAAGATTAAGCATTTAAGATATAAAAAAAGAATCTTAAATTTTACTCTTAAACACTGAAACTATTCAAACAATCAAAATACTTTAATGGAACTAAAATTATTTTCTGTTTCTGATAGAGCCAAAATCTTTCATCGTTAATTCCCTAATTTAAAAAAATCTACTTCTAGTCTTCGATAAGTTTTATTTACCTATCAATTGAGTTGGTTAAGCACAAGAGCTTTCATATAAACTTTCGAATTCTTTAAATTCGAAAATTAAAGCTGTTTAACTACAGAATTACCCATTAGTTATCCAAGCGTCCCAAAACAAAGGAAATGATTATATATTTGGATTAAACTATTTTTTATCCTCATAATTTAAGAATAAGAGTATGAGCTGCTCCATATAAAAATTAAGTCATACATAAAGAAAGCATTAATATTTAGACGCTAGTAGCATTGGTTTTAAATTTGGGGTAGCATATTTATAGATTTATCATATAAGAGAAATCGATTAAAATTCCTGATTAAATATAGGGTTTAGAAATATTTGAAATAGAGGTAATTAAGTTGTTTTCTTTCATGGATAATTTAAGAGCTCACCATAACAAATAATTTAAACGATGAAAAAAGGTTAATGGATTGAGATATATTTTCTATTCACCTTAATACTCCGAATTCTACTGCTTTAAAGAAATTTTTAAGAGAGTAAAACTTGCCTTGAAAAGAACATAATTAAAAAGAACTTTAAATTACAAATAAGGCTCATTATTAAATAGTAAGGAACCTAATTTAAATCATAAAGCAAGAAGTTTGCTTTAAAACAGAAATAAAGCACATAAAAAAAATGCAAAGAGAGGTTGCACCTATAAAAGAAGAGTGATTAAGTTAAACTTTTATTTTAAGTAATTATGATTAAACTTCAACTATTAAAATCTTTTGCTTTTAAAGAGTCGAATTTATTTATGTTCTTTGGACTATTATTTCCTTCTTTGAGTTTTTCTTAATTTTAATTTGCATTATTCAAATAATCAGAGCATGAAAACATCATTTAGTTTAATTTTCTTTTTGGTAACTCTTCTGATTTAAGATCCATTCTTTAAAAGAGAAAGTGCTCTGCATTTAATCTCTATAATAAAATTTATAGGAAATGATCGTCTAACTAAAAATGGTTGGATTTTCTTATAGTATCTTCAAAAAATCATTGATGATGAGAATTGAATTTAGGTCCCCTATTTTTGAGTCCATGAAACTCTTATTTACTATTGATCACGAATAATCCTTTACAAATACTCATTCTTAAGAGTCCCTAGAATTCCAAAAATGTTTTCGATCAGGCAGCTCATCAACATCATGGTAAATATTTTAGTAAATTATTAGTTCATCATCGACTATTACTTCCTTCCATATTCATTTCAAGCTTAACTCTGGGAAGAAATTGATGCTAATCTAAATTACATCCTCATTTGACTTATTAGTTATTTGGTCCCTTTTAGAACATCTCTTTTATATCTCATTGTGCATTGTTTATAGGGAGGCATGAATATATATTGCCTTTATTCAATTAAAATTATGATACTCACACTGGAATTTGAAATAATTACACCAGTCCGCTTTGCTACTTATCTAGCCTTCTAATTATCTGAATGAGATTCGAATGTTTATTTGAGTACTGTTTAAATTGGGTTAATATATCTCCATTCTGATATTAATTAATATCAACTTGATTTAGAGACTTTAATTAAAGCATCACATTTCCAATGGTAAATCAGTTCTCTAGATCTAGTGGAATTATCTAATTGGATTCTATCATCCAGCTGCATCAATTGTAATTTGTATAAAATCTCTTAGAAAGTTAGCATCTGTGCATTTGGATTATTCCTTCAGATTGAGGTTATTTTTCATAAGTCTAATATTGGAACCCTTGGTGCTGCTGTTGGGTCCAATACTTTTTTGTTTATCTCTTGGCAATTGGCTTATTGGTATTAAACTAAATATCGGTTTATGGAATTAGTGTTCTCGTTTTAGATTTAAAAAATTGAGTTCCTATACTATGCTTAGTATTTAGTATAAATAACTGAGTTAAAAAATAAGGATTAGATTTAAATAAATTATGATTATACTTTAAATTTTAATTATTAAAAGTAAAAGGAACACAAAGTTAAAGGAATCAGATATAACTGCTTATCATTTCGTAGAATTAACTAGAGCGATGAATACGAGTTTTCAGATATTGAACTGTCGAACTACTCGTTGTAAAAAATGGTAAAACCCTTATTTTTATAATTATTATTCATGTATATTTGAAATTTAAGAGTAATGTTAAACTTAATATAAACTGATATTATTTTTATAAGTATATAATAAAAATGGATTAGAGTGGTAATATCAATATCATGGTTTATAAGTAAGTTTAATTCCAATGCAAATTTTCTCATTTAAATATTATTTCAGCCATCAATTCACTTTTAAATGTAATTTTAAGATAATCATCTATAAATTTGATATGAAAATAATATTTTTGATAAACTCTGCAAATATCAAAGCAATTATGATTAACCTTAGAGTTTATTCATATATCTCAATAACTATATTCATAATTTATAGGATATTATTTAAATAATAAACACATTTTATACTTGTTAGCTGAAATTTAATTTTGAAAAAAAAACTTGAAGTAATTAATTATAATGTCAAGAATTAATTAATGAACAGTTCGTAATAGGCCAAATATATTTGCAAATTCTTATAATATTTTAAAAGACTTTTCGCTTATACAAACAAAAACTTTATATTTATCAATTTTATTTCAGTTGTATTTTATTAAACTATATTAATTCCTTATTTTTTGTATTTTATCAATACTTATAATAGTTAATTTTGATTTGTCATAGTAAGATCGAGTTTAAATTAAGAATTGTGAGAAAATATAGTCTAAGTTTTTATTAAATTCACACTTTACTTGCAAAATTTTCTACAAATTCATGACTAAAAAATAATATACTAGGTACATAAAAACACATTCAAGAAAATAGGGAATGTTTGCTCTTTTTAAAAGTAAAGAATGGGTATGCTTGCAATGTTTACAATAAAGATTTTAGAGGAAAGTAACCAAATACACAATTGAAAAGCACTTAAAAATTCATTCCGATGCTAAGATTATCAAAGCTGGCCATGCTCCATTCGTAACATTTTAGTTAAATATTTCTTTTCTTTCATAGATAATAGAGAATTTGAAAGACTTTAGACTGAAACAGATAAAGTCAAAGAAAATAAAGAAACTTATGACTATGATTTTACTGAGGTACCTAATTTAATCGAGAGACATAGATAGGAAGAACCTAAATAATAAAAATAATCCAAATGAGGAGTAAAAACGCAATCTTAACATTTATAAAGTACTCTGTTTGGATTGACAAAGTGGATCATGAACTATGACCTAATTAACCTTCAAGAAATTACTCAAGTTTTGAATAGACAGTTAAAGGAATGGCCTCATAAAATATAAAATGCTTATCAACTCAATTAAAGAATTAATTAACAGAAACCAAATCTTTCTTATAATCATTTAGCCAAACATTAAATTTCAAGCTTAAAGCAAGATAGGCTTTATCGAGAGAGAATACACTAAGACATTAAGTGGTCAATGAAATTAAAAAATAAAAACAAAGCAGCTTGATTTAATAAAAAGGGTGTATTCTAGTCCCACTTACTTTATAGTTAAATTCGGAGGGTATGATTTCACTATAGGGGATTTACTTAATCTCGAGCACAGAAGACTAGTAACTTGAAGATGCATTATTAGTGCAGCTATAGCAGTGAGTCAATTGCATGATTAAATAGTAGTTCATTTATCTGAAACTTTAAAACATAAAAGCTAACCTTGATGACAGTTCGTATAGTATTATCATCAACTTATCAAGAATTAAAAGTTAAGGGGAAAATACTTTTTACACTTATTCAAATTTAGTCTACATTCATAGATCAAACTATTAGGGAAGCATTATAGCAGAGCCTTAGAGAGATAATTACTCTCTCCTAGTAATAATACTACACAAATTGGCAGGAGAAAAAAGTATTTAGATGTATAAGAGAACTTGAAATCTTGAAACTAGTTACAGAACTTGCTAAATAACTATTAATATCAGGAGAAAAGTAAAATTTCAATGATATTCTTATCTTACTATCCTGAGGTGACGTTACTAAAATCCCTTCTTCTAAAGAAAAACCAATTAATTTATAAAATCACTTAATGATTAATTATGATTTTTTTCAAATCTATATTTTTTTCCCATTAAATTCTTTTGATTCAATGATTCAGCATTAATATATATATAATAAATAAAATTAAAATGGCGAAGAGCTGGGAGTAGTTAAAGCCAAAAATATCAATAGCTATTATGCCTAAGAAGATTGCTAGTCCTAATAGAAAAAGTGGATTCATCGAATCCGGACAATTAGGCATCTAAATAAACTACCTTGAATATAAAAAAAGAGGCAAAAATAGTTAGAAAGCAAACAGCCAAATAATGTAAATTTGAATCGAATTTAGAAGAATATACAGTAATTAGACAAGGCAAATGTACAATTGAACAATAGTCAACAACTTAAATTATATCTACTAATATGAGTTGTTTAAGATTGGGCTAAGAGAACAGAGAGATATGCTGATCACCAATTGAATAGGAGAAGATCAACGATAATATACTATAAGAGATATATTTAATAATAGTTTATCAAGCAAAGTACATGCCTTTAAAATGACAAAGGAATACACTTAAAACTGGAAAAGGATCAGTTTACAAGACAAGATAAAGCAAATAACCAGACTTTAAAGGGCTTGTATAAACTGGATCTCAGAGTTTAATTGGAAGAGTGGAGAAATTAATCATAATTTCAATTTATAAAAACAAAAGCTATTCTTTATAGACTGGTAATTACAATAATTAATTTCAATTAACAAGATAACAAGCAACTTGGTGAGTGGATGATACTCATAAAGTAAAATTATTTTCATTTTCCTGCGATTAATTAAGTAATCAATATTAGTGATACAAATCTTATTTAAATCATTGATAATTATAATTTATAATACTTATAGAGTATATATGAATAAAGTAAATTATTTAAAATGAAATATGCATTTACAAAAAATTAAATAAATTAATAAATTTAAACTAATATTACATTTAAATAATATATATATAAAACCCCAAGAGTATAATTTTAAGCAATTTGGGTGAATTAGTTGTAATTTGTAATTAAAATAAAGAAATAATAAGTTTTGATTTAAGTCGTCTACAAGTGATTAGCATCAATAATAATTCGAAATTACGAAAATATAATTTGATTAATGTACTAAAACATGGAAAAAAAAGTGAAACCCCATTAGCTTAATTAGAGGGGTGTTTGAGATTAGTGAAAAATATATCTAAATGCTTAAATTATGAAAATGTTTTATCAATCACTTATCAGTAAAATGTACCTATATCATGAATGTGGGAGATACACTGAGGAACCAATGCCAAGCTACCTCGACCTCCTCGCGACCCTCAGGGGCGGCCTCGTCCTCGCCCACAATGCTGTCGAAGGGAGGGATGTACTGCTTGTTCCTGATCTATTCATAGTAGGAGACGATCTTGGCGATTCTGGCGTGGGTCTTCCTGCTAGTGTCTGGTGCAGTGGGAGCACTCCATTTTTCTATAATCGAATTTAAGTTTTAATGTTTTAATATTAATCAATTAAAATAGGGCAGCTGTTTAAACGATAATTAAACCCTTGATTTAAACTATTAAACGATCAAATATTTAAACTTACAAAATCTCCCAGACTTTTTTGCCTTCGAGTTTTTTAGGAAATGTTGAGCTAGAGAGGGGTCATCTTAAGGTCATTTTGTAGCCCTTCAAAAACTAGGGGGAACTTGGGCACTCGGGGCACACAGCACACGCCCTGGCGGAGTTGCGCTCAATTTTCATTTTCTCTAAAATTAAAAAATATATAAATATGTTTGATTGATTAATTGATGATCCCCCAATGGTAATTGGTAAATAAACTAACTCATTCAGACCTCCTTGAGGCTCAGGTGCTTCAGAGCATCGACCAAGGAAGGAGTAAATGCCCAGGTGATCGACGCCATGTCACAATTAGGGGTAAGAAATAATAGTCAGCGGGGGTGCCTGGAAGGTCTTTCTAGGGGAGTGGCTCAGGAAGATCTGCTAGATCTGTATAAGATTTTCTCCTAAGGCTACCAAGTTAAACTTCTCTAGATTAGAGGAAATCTCTAAATGAAATCGTAATAGCACCAGGGGAAATTCGTGAGGGTGTAGGCGTCGCTGGCCGAGGGGGCTCTAATGAACATCTCCTGGAGGTCTTTATCAGCTGGCCTTTTGCTGGACTTTTTAGATCTGTTGGTCAATAGGTTATTAGTTGAGTGACCGTTAGGGATTAATCAGTTAATTCTTAGGTTATTTTATTTTCTATAGTAATTCGTTAAGTTATCGATGCAGGTCAGGAGACAGGCAGCCCACTGATGAAGTACAAGACTAAGAATCTGCACATTCTTGACCTTTTCCCTCTGAGGGCGTCGCTCCTGATCATCAATGTTTGAAGGCCTCATCGTCTGGTCCATCGTGAAATCCTCAATGGCGGTTGGGGTTTTGTCCAGTATCTATTAGGGAGGGCCCCCACCTCTGACCTCGGGCGCGTCTCCATCGTTGAGTCTTCCCATCGTTACTCTCAGGGTTGCCTCTCTAGTCAAATCTCCCTCCATCTCCTTCAAGTAGGCTATGTCGTCGTGAAAGTCAGCTTGCGGACTGATAGGTGGAGCTGAATACTGTGATCTACCATCTCCTGGTAGTGAGTGGTTACATTCCTGCCAAAGATGGTTTGGACCATGTCGACAATCTCCGTGTATGATCTGAGACAAAGGATAGGTTGTCCAGCAGGCATCGGAGCCTGGTCTCGAAGATGGCCACCCCTGGCAATGGTGATGCCTCAATTTGGGCCCGGAGGGTGGGCGGCAGCAGGTGGGGCTCGAGCTCCACCGATGGAGAGGACAGGAAGGGTATGAGCCTGTGAGAGAATTGATTATCTGGGCTAGCATCTTTGTTTGGACTGGGGTGTTTTTATAATAATTATTAAGGGCTAATATACTAAAATAAAATTTAATCAGATCAGGCCTCAAAAGTTGGTAGCTTTTTGATTTGTGAAGACCCCATATATATATATATATATATATATTAGTACTACAATAAATTTACAGAAAGCTACCAACTATTTATAATAATTAAAATACTATATTTATTTAAAATTCAAATTCAACTTAATTCAAAAAAATACTCTTGGGGTTTTAACAATTTGAATTTATTATCATATTAGAAATGAAGAATTATTGGATAAAGAAATACCGGTAAAAAAATAAGAGAAGGTACAAAAATATATAAGACAATAATATATCAAAAAAACTTAGTAATTTTATTTATACTTGCTTATTCAATGAAATAAATTTTGATTAAGCTCGTCATTTAATCAAATTTGTAAAAAAATAGATTAACTTTGAAGTTTTATAATAAATAACAGCCTAATTAAATTAAAAAAATTTATTAAAAAAATAAAATCATTGGATATAAAATAGATGCATATATATAGTAAGAATTTAAATATTTATCAAGAATTAGTAATTAATCAAGTTTTTCTCTATAGAATTAAATTATATATTAACGAATTAAATAATTTAAACCGCACTTCAACCTTAACGAGTGATTCATTTGAGTTAGAGTGCGGTATAGTGTGAATTAAATTATTTATTTAAAAATTATTTTAATATGAAATATTGTTTGTAATAAACAACATTTCATTTTATTTCAATTTAATATCATTAAAGTTTTATTAACTAGAAAATGATTGACTTTAAACTTTATTAATCAAAATTGTTAAAACACTCTAAATTATAAATAACTTAATTATTAATTAATCTATATGCAATCTCTAACAAAAAATATTTCATATTAAAATAATTTTTAAATAAATAATTTAATTCACACTATGCCTCACTCTAACTCAAATGAATCATTCGTTTGGGTTGAAGTGCGATTTAAATTACTTAATTCGTTAATATATAATTTAATTCTATAGAGAAAACTTGATTAATTACTTGTTCTTGGTAAATATTTAAATTCCTACTCATCAAAGTATAATTACAAATAGTTGAAGAATAAGTCTGGATAACAAATAAAATGTAATTTCAAGAACAAAAATAATTAGAAAATAATTTTTCTATAAAAAGATGAATTACAATAATAAAAATCAAAAAATAACAAATTTTGAAGAGAATTTAAAATACAAATAAAGTAAAAATTTGAAATTTCAAATATATGTTTGTGGCTAAACTATGCAAAATTTAGAAAAGAGTAAATTGTAAAGTAATGTCTAAACCATATTAATTAAAACAAAAGCTAAAGAAAATTAATAGTGTTCGATTCATTTAAATTTTCTAAAATTCAAACTATTCATTAAATTATGCATATTTCTAGTGCCCTCACGTCACTAAGAAGCAAGAATGAAGTTTAAGTAGGCAAATCTTCGATTATGAGATTTCCAAAATTTTATTAAAATTGAGATATATTTTAGTGATTTTTGAAAATCTAAAAAGTTGCGATTAGAAGGCCTTCCCGTACAATTCAGAGCCTATTATGGAAGAGGTAAATTTAAAATTTCAATTTAATTTAATTAGTTTTTGTGATTTAAATTTTGAATTTTAATAAAGTTTTTTTGAAATCTTATATTTTTGATTTCGAACAGTGACCGTTCTAAATGTTCAAATGACCCTAAAAAATATCTCGTCTTTTAAAGAATTAAAAACTATAAATAAGATTTATTTTTTGAGATTTGTAGAATATGTCTTTAGCTGAAGAGCGTCCTAAAAATAATATATTTAAATAGAGGTATAAATCGAAGTATAATTATTATGAAAAATATTATATAAATTTAATAAATATAATTAAAATATTTGTAAACTGCTATAAATCTAAGTATTTTTAGTAAAGATAAATATTATACATGTAAAATATTACTAAAATAAATATATTTTTAAACCGCTATAAATCGAATTATAATTATTAAAGATAAATATTCTTTATAATATTAATCTAGTATATTCAAAATGGGGAAATTGTAAAAATAATATTCAAATTCAAATTATACTAAAATAAACAGCCAAAATTTTGAAAGGGGTTTAAATAGAATTTGATAAATTAAGTATCCAAAAATGTCTGTATGAAATTGCCGTTACTATAAGCCAACTTCAACAAAAACAAGAAAAGTTCGAATCCTGCTTTCGAGATTCTTTTAATTTTTTGTCCAATATTATATTTCATTTATTTTATTACAAAAGTAAAAAAATTTCCAAAGCAGGATTAGAACGTTCCAACTTTTTGTTGAAGTTGGTGCATAGTAACGGCCATTTCATACAGACATTTACTTACTATATCAAATTCTATATAAACCTCTTGCAAATTTTTGGCTGTTTATATAAGTATAATTTGAATTTGAATATTATTTTTACAATTTCCCCATTTTGAATATACTAGATTAATATTATTTATTTTAATATATTTGTAAACTGCTATAAATCGAAGTATAATTAGTTAAGATAAAATATAATATTCATTAAAATATTATTTATTTTAATTTATTTGTAAACTGCTATAAATCGAAGTATAATAAGTTAAGAAAAAATACTATATTTAATGATTTATTATTTATTTTAATTTATTTGTAAACTGCTATAAATCGAAGTATAATAAGTGAAGATAAAATTTTATATTAATGAAATATTATTTATTTTAATTTATTTGTAAACTGCTATAAATCGAAGTATAATATATTAAGATCAAATATTATATTT
>ARYC01007877.1:0-15759 GCA_000711775.1 Oxytricha trifallax
TATAATAATCATTATTATTTAATATAAATCCATAAAATGGCTTTGCCCTACTAAGTAAGATTTGCACTTAAAGAAGTTGCTATGGCCTTAACGATTTCAAGAATTACAATCAACATACTCATTCATATGATCAAACTCTGACTTGCGAGGTAAGTATTCCTTGCTGTGTATAACATCATTAAATATATATGGTATTGTATTCCCCCAAAACCCCATGAATACAATACCATAAGTAAGATATAAGTAAATGAGAAAGAGAGATTTATAATAAGCAAGAAATAGAGATATTAAACTTGTTATTTTAGCCAAATATAGTTAGAACTTGCTCAATCAATAATAATTCAAAGAGGTATTGCAAGAGTGAATTCTCAAATTCAAAGTCAGTACCTTTCATAATATAAAGGCATCTTTTTGATAAGCTGTTCAGCTGTGTATCGATCATCGGGGTCTTCTTGAAGAAGCTGCTCAATAGCATCTAACAACTTGCAGTTCTGAAGTCTCTATGTTATCTCTTAGGGCAGAGGTGGTAATCTTCCTGTGAATTCCATCTCAGCAAGTTGTTGTTGATCGAAAGGGTGTCTATGGAAAGTAATCTAGAAGAGTATAATTCCTAAGGCATAAGAATCTACTTTCTTGAGATTAGGTTGTCTGTTCCATATAGGCTTCATCGATTTAGTGAATTACTCTGGTGGTTGATAGCCTGGACTCCCTCCAACTAAAATATCTGTACCTCCCGGGAAGAACAAGAGAGGATTATCCTCTTTTATGAAAATGCACTTTGTGTCCAGATTGAGGTGGTAGATACCATTCATACCTGCCTAAGCAAACACATTCACAAGCTTGCGAATAATTTGACCTTTCTGCTGTTGTGTCAACAGATTCTTTTCAATGTAATCGCTGAGTGTTTGTAAGTTGCCTTTCATTATAAACCCTTTGCTATCATAAAAGTCGAATTCACGCAGGATCTCGCACATACAACCAGATTTTTGTAAATGATACTGAGCATTTTTGACATTTTTCAAGATATCCTGAAGATTGCCTAAAATTGGAACACATATGTTGTAAATTTAGTTCTCGGGGAGAGCTGCGCCTCTGTTGTCGAAATGCTAATTCAACTGGCATTTAAGCATGATAAAGCTGTGACCTTCCCATTACTTTGAAATTACAATGACTCCAACTTTCCCAAGCTCGATTTGATAGAGTTTTTCAAGCTGGCTTTATAAGAGAGGAACTTTCCTAGTCAAATCTTCGCACTTTGTTTATGAGTACATGTATTCCTTTGAAATATCACAAAGATTATTTACAGTTTACTCTATGAACCTTTTCTGCTCCTTTAGATACACTGCAATCTCAATCCACTTTTCTTGCTCCTCTGGATTTAACTGCAGGAAATGATAAACTGGAAAATTCGAACCAACCAACTCCTCGATTTCTGGGGTTGAGAGCTGAATTTCATTGATTTCCAAGTATTAAGGTGGGTTCATGTCGAAGAGGATCTTGTTTTCATGGTGAGAGGCCATCAACTTTTCATACAAGGTGTTTAAATCCTTAACTTTGAGTAACATTGGGTTCATCTGCATATTGTTAAAATCAGGAAACTTAGAGGTGAAGTGCTGCCATAGAAAATCAAATAGTCCCTCTTGAATACCAGGGTTTAATCTTTGCCTCTTGACGATTTTATCAAATTCATGGAGCTCGCTTCTGCGATTAGTTTGTATCTGACTCATTTCGTTGGGGTCCTCTTGCTGTTGCTAACTGAGATTTATAGGAGGCTGTGGGTTCTTTTCCTACCAAGCCAAGGCTGCTTTGACTACTCTTTCCAGAAGTTTAACATCATTCGCCACGTCACGATCAATTGCAATAGAAAGGCGGGGCTGGATATCATTTAGTTCCTTGAGGCGGAATACAAAGAATATAGCTGGTTCAGACTTATCATAGTTGATGCATTTGAAGCGATTGACTTCTTTATAGTTTAAGCTTCCATTAGTTTTTCTCAAGAAGAATTGGTTATCTTTCCCCCAAATAATCATTTTGACTGTAGCACCATAACACATGTTGCTCAACAGATCATAAGCGTTTTTGTTCTTCATTCTTGCAGTTTGAGCGAAAATGTGAGTAGGTGAGTACTTGGTAAATAAGTTTTATAACTCTTCTTCACAGTTATTGTAGAAAACGAAGTCAATTTTCTGCAGGCGACTCACGATATATTTATCTGTTTCAAAGATCTTTAAAATCTTGGCATAGAATTCTTAAGCATCCTTAAAACGGACAATGAAGCTCTCAACAGCGATGCAGGTGATGTTCTATCTTAAGGCAATCAAATAAGCAAGTTCTCCATACCTGGCAGTGAAATCAAGAAAAACATCACTGTTGTCAAACCCATAAGCATTGTACTGATCATAAATCTTTTTCAGCTCTAGCTCTTTGATTCCCCTGTTTTCGTAGTGTACTTATCCTCGATGTTTGTAAGGTCTTGATCTGCTCATGCTTCCAAGAGCGTCATCTTCATAGCCAGCAGAATCTGCCTTTGTCTTCTCAATGGAGATGAAATTAAATATCTCGTAAAGAGCATATGAGAACTTGTAAGCAGCTTTGATGGAGCAGAGTATCCCTTCGGAATTGATAATCTCAAGATCTTTCATAGGTATGTCAGCTGAGTCGGGGTTGTTGAATGTTGAAAGGCCAGTTACGATAACTTCAGCTGATGAGTTGAGAGTGAACTAGTGAGAGGAGTGAGAGTGCTCTACTAATTCCTAAACTGAAGCCATGGTTTGCTCACAATTTTTTATCATGCAAGGAAACAGATGTAAGTTTGCTTACATTCTTTAATTTAAAATAAGATTATAATTTAAGATACGAAACAAATTAAAGATAGACTGGGAATATCTATTAGATTAAAATTACAGTGTATGGGAATTTAGATTTAGCTTTTAATTATAAAGTGTACTTTAATTAGGGAAAGCAGTAAAAGCATATATGAATTGAAATGAATATTTTTTTTCAAAACAAAATAAACTACTTATAAAAATACTCAAACTGCGATAGCTCTGTTCTTGTCATTTATCATTTCTTCTAAGATTTATGATGTCCAAATCAATTGAACCACTTGCGTCCTTCTTCAAATCAAAGTAGAATTCATGTTGCAATGCTTGAGCAGGTGTGATTCTCTCAGTGTAGTCTTCATTTAAAAGCTGCTTGATTAGATCGAAGAAGTTTCCAGGCTCTGCATGCTTAATAATCACTGGTAGAGGAGGCTGCCTTCCAGAAGTTTGGATTTGCTTAATTTAAGTGGAGGTGAATGGCAGGTTCTTATATATCATTTGATAGAAAGTTATTCCGAGTGCATAAGAACCGATTTTTCTGAAATCACGAGCAGGTAAATGAAATTTAGGCAGTCGCTTGAATATTTCAGGAGCTTAGTACCCAAAAGATCCTCCAAAATTAGGGTTGTTGTAATTTCCCCAGTCGCATACCACTGGCATCCAATTTTCATTCATGAGAATGTTTGCAGGCTTGATATCAAGATGGTTGACGAGGAGTTTATGAGCAGCAGCTATACCTTGAAGAATACAATATGAAATTGTCTAAATCTATCTGAGATTGAACTTTTGCGTTTGGATGAGATTGGCTAGGTTTTCAGAGTAAATATCCATAAGCATTGCTCTCTTGTCAAAGTACTCAATCTGGGTTACAACTTTGATAATGAAGAGCTTTCCTTTTTGTATAGAATTTTGAATCTTATTTATAATGTTGAATTCTGCTTAATACAAATCCTGATTATCTAATGCTCCTGGGAATTTAATGGCATACTTCTTGTAAGGTATTTTTAAGGACAGAGCTTGTTCTCCTGAAACTGGGTAGCAAGAATAGACATACCCATATCCTCAGCTACCAAGCTTATCAACAATATTGAATCCTTATCGTTGGGCCTCTTACTTTTAGCAATAGTGTAAGTCATTTTTTAGCCTGTCCACCCTTCTCTTATAGTACTCATTATCCTTTTTGAACTGATGTCTCTCCTATGCAATTGATTCAATCAAGCTCACTCCTTCTAAATACAAGCTCTGGTATTATTGGTGCAAAGAATCCCACTTCATGAAGCGCTGCTATGATGTCAAGTTCAATTTGGTAAATACAAAGTCTTCAACTTGGTGACGAATGCAGGCATCTTTAATTTGTAATTCTGTGAAGGGCAACTCATCATCTGAATCATACTCAATGATTTTGGTAGGGAAGTTGATCTTCGATTTCTTCATGATTAATTGCATGACCTCAAGCTCTTTCTTAGCTTTTAATGCATTGCTTTTTACTTCTTCAGTTTTCTTGCCGAACTGCTCTAAATTCTCAGTCAAGAAGGATCCCCGCAATTTCATGTTTGATTGAGCTTTCACAGAGTAATTAGCTAGATTTTGTCTCTTATAGAGAGATTAAAGCTCAGAAACTTAATCTGGATGGTTCTGCTAAGTTCTCTTTTGTAAAAGCGAGGGCATCTTTTGTGAACACTCTTGACCAAACTAGGAGTGGGTTTTATTTACTGTGGCATTAATGACTGACATCTGTACTTGAACTCCGTGATTGAAAGCGGTGTCCTACTCTACAATTTATTAGCTCATCCTTTGATCATCGTGGACAGCAGATGAATGTTACCCATTAGAGTGATCATGCCTTATTCTTGAATAGCAGTAAAATGAATGCCCTTAATGAGAACCCTGTAAATAAAGAATGAACTTATCTCCAGTATAGGTAAAGTCTTTCAAGCCAAGTGTTTCGAAACTTATGGCAACATTTTGGTTCCAAATGAGTGTTTCGACTGCTGGTGACTTGTTGATAAGTTCTGTTGTTGCGATCAAAGATTCTCTAGACATCAGGGTGTTGTAAGAGTAGATATGAGTAATGGGCTTCTTATCTAAAGTAACTAGCTCTTTCATCTTTGCGATGTCATTGTGAATGAAATTCACTTTTCTCAACCTCTGGGCTATAGCATTGTTATCTTTGAAAAGCTCCAGGTTTTTATCAAGAACCTACTAAGCAATATTAATCCTTTAATCAACGATCTCAATTCCAGTGCTGTGTACTTTTGACTGCATAGCTACTTGAAATACCACTTGCCCAAAGCTGCTACCAATATCAAGGAATGTGGATTGTTTATTCATCCCTAATTTTTTCAAAAAGCCCTAGAGAATTTTGACCGAGCCAAAGGTGATTTCTCCATGGGTTGTTGAAACTTAGCTACTCTTAACAAGTGGACACTAGACCATTTAAGTGTTTGATCTTAAGCTTCTTTGCATAGCATTAGGATGATCTGGAATGCTTTTAAACTACTCATGAAATAAAATGTTGGAATAAAGATTGCTTTTCTGTTTCAACTCAGTCAGAATCTGCTAAAGAGTGATTTTTATAGCTTACTGAGTCTTTGATTACTCTTCATCCATTAACTTCGATTCAGTTATGTGACCATCTTAATACTACACTGATTGGTTTCTATTGACAACTTGAAATTGATTCTCATCAAATTAGTTTAGAGGACCTTCAAATGCTTAGTTTTCTGCTTGGTTCATTTGAGAATCATCATTAACTTGGACAGGCTCTTTGATGGATTCTTGTCTAATACTACCATTGATGAATAATCTTTTGACAGAAATTCTGGGCACTTGATCGCAAAACTCTAAGTTGATCGATTTGGATTTGAGTTGGCTCTGCTGGTTAATTTATACTTTCTGAACTTAAAGAGTTGGAGGACAGTAGTATACCTTATAGCACTTATCTTTAAGCTTTTCTTGTACAACTTGCAAAGCTTGCATTACGATAGGTTCACACTCTTTCCTTATCTAAGTCGAAACATCGTTTATCTGCTTAAGGAAGTCATCAACAATTATTGGAGAAGCTTAAGAAATTGAGGAAAAATCTGAGAGAGTTAGATTTTGCCAATTGTGATTCGTGTTTCTCATCAAGTGAAGCTCTTCCATTTAGTTGGCATCGACTGAGTTCTATTAGAGCTGCCTATGTATTCCCTCTTCGATCAATTGTTCTTCAATCACTTCAACAGCATGCTCAACAGCTCCAGGCATCTGCAAATTGGCATCAATCATCATTTGCTAATTTCCAGCATCAATCTCCAATTCATTTCCCTTCACTTCTTCTTCAGCAATGACTTAGTTTTACTGCTGCTGAATTTCAGGAATCAACTCTGGAAAGTGTTGCTTGAGGATTTCCAATACCATTGGTGTAGGTTCTTTTAAATACTTTCCTTTAATGTGCTTTCTGAGACTATCTTTCGAAGCGAACGGCTTTAAACAATCCTTGCAGAGAACATGAATTTTCTTGTACTTCTCAATCAAGTCATTGATTTTCTTCTCACTGTATGCTTCTCCGTGAAAGCTACTCATTTGTTTGTAGAGTGACTGAGAAAAGATGAAATCTGCTCCACAATTAGGGAAATAGCAAACAAATGGCTTGTTAGGTTTCGGTTCAAGTTCTACAATTTACATATTGTAAAATTAAGTTAGAATTATAAATTGAAATTATCCAAATTCAAATAACTTACAGTTTGTTAAGCAATGCAATGTTAATCTTCTTGAAAGTTGTAGCTTAGTTTAGGAACATGGATTCACTACTTTTGAATCGTTTCGATCTGTATACGTTAAGGATGAAGTCTTGTCAATATAAGTTATACTTACTAAGATTTGGAATCAGTATATCATCAAGTTGTATGGTTCTACCTTAGGTTGCATAGTTCCAAGTGAAGATACCCTGAAGATACCTCAAGGTTGTATGGTTCCAGGTTGTATGGATCCAGGTTGTATGATTCCAGGTTGTATAGTTCCAAGTTGTATTAATCCAAGTTGCATGATTCCACTCACTTTGTTGTATAGTTTCAGTTGATTGGATTTAGTTGCATACATGGATGATTGTATATAGTTCCTGGTTGTATGGATCCAGGTTGTATAGTTCCATGTTACTTTGATCCATGTTGTATAGGACTGGGTTGCATAGTTCCAGGTGAAGATACCCTGAAGATACGAATATTTAGAGCTTTCAACTTTTAGTAATTCATCACTATTGTTTATCATATGTTATAACTAATGAACTGTTTTATTTGGTTGCATGAGAGAAAGCTGCAAGTAATGGTAAGTTGTTTATATAGGAGAGTTTCAACCCATCGCAATCATCATTTTCTCCCTAAAGTTTAAGAGTGATTAATACTTATCGCTTTCGCAAATTTAATACTAAGCAATCAAATTAATTTACAATGTAGCACTCTATTAATTACTATTAAATATGGAAAGTGCAAGCACTGCCAAGAAAGTCTACTGCTACTGCCTCCACCGCAGCTCCATCAATCCGAAGAGAATTACCTGGAGCAACTATGCGAGACACATCCAGAACTTTCATAGTGAGCGCTACCAACAACTCAAATCAATTAATGGCAAGCGCTAAGATAAGGAATCCAAGATTTTTGTTGATTACGTACTTGAAGAAGATGTAGAGTGTGTTGATGTAGATTCTCAATTATACAAGCTCAGAGGTGAAGTTGACTTGAGCAAATACAAAAGCTTCCTCAAAGATGGTATTGGTACTGGAGAGCCCTCTAAATCAAAGAAAATTGTTTCGTCCACCAAGTCAAAGCATAATCAAAGTTTGAAATTAGCAGAAGTAAGATCAAACCCAAGCTCTGGATTTACATGAAGTAAAAAGCAATTCAAAAGTCTAGGATCAAGCGCAAGGCATACATTTAAAAACTTCGCGATAGCATTGCTACCTTACATGCCAGGTGTGAAGATCTAGAAATAGAAAACAAACGATTAAGATAAACTAAAACAAAGTAATAGAAATAATAGAAAGGTAAGTTATTTGATAGGGTAGCTCCTAATTATATAAGAAATAGTAATTAACTAAATACTTTAGGTAGGTAATAACCTATCTAAAAAGCGAAAAGTCACAAGTTATAGGCTTAGAGAAAGTTGAAGAAATTTGTAGCTGAGAGGGATCAGAGTGAGGAGAGCGATAACTAAAGCGACTTTATCTCTACAAGAATACCTAAAAGATCAATTTAAGAAGACTCAGTCGATTCAGAAAGTGAAAGTATGAGTTCACAAATTAATATGGAAAATCAGTTAATGCATTCCTAAGCAGAATCTAATAGCACCAGTGAAGATGAAGATGAAGTCGACTTTGGCATTCATTCAGAAGTTGATTGCGTGATAACACCACAGAAGGTACAATCAGCAAAGAATAGCAAGCAAGACCATGGATCGCAATCAGTAAAGTCAAATTCTGAACCTTGGATTGATAATGCAAAAGTTTTAAATTTAAGACTAAACTCTGAGTCAAACTTGAGTTATATTGGTGTTGGGCGCTAAGACTTGCTGAATAATAATAGTACAGCTTCCTACTTTCAGTATTACAACTAAATGAACCAAATCATAAAACAGGGCATCTTATCATTTAAAGACGATGAAGACGATTACGTGAAGACTCTTGCAAAGTTCTTGAACTTCTTGGGGTTTGAAAATATCTAGATAATGTATGTGCAAACAACCAAAGAGATAGTCTTCCAAATGAACGATACACAAAACGATTAATCTTACAGTTGGTTGAAGCTTTATTTAGGGCAGCACGCTAAGAATAGAGCAAATCACGAATTCAACTTATTAAAAGACCATAAAGACGCCAAGTTCATTCTGCCTTGCCAAAATCTTTTCTTTGACAGTGATGAAAGTTTATTCATTTAAAGCTTCAGAATAAACTAGAAATTCTACCCTCTTGGGAAATTCCTGATGAACGCATCAAAGCTCAAGCATGCTTACAGATTAAGGATAGCTATAGGAGTATGTATTGCAAATTTGGAACTAATGTAGCGAGGTATATTCGCTCCTCATCAAAACATAATGAGATATCTAGTTGGGCCATCTTCCTTCAATATGAAAGTGTTGATTGCTGGATTAGATTAAGCTTTCAAAAAGGATCAACTCTTCAAACCTTGGAGTGGCTTTAGTGTAGTTTCCAATGAAGTGCAGCAAGCAGCCAGAGACGACAAATCAATTCATCAATCTAACGAATACTTGAACAAGCCAATTGCTTTCATTCTATACTTAGTACTAAAGCCAGGTCAAAATAAATTGATTCTGAAGGTTTGTAAAGACGAATTTCTTTCTGATGAAGAGAAGGCAGCTCCAGCGTATGGAAATCAATTCAGAGGCTATGGCTAAGTGCAACAACTCTGGTCTTGCAAGATCACTATCAAAGATCTTTCTAATGAACTCTTAGGCATGATTGAAGCAGACTACCCAAGACATATCATGCACCTTAAGGATGAAATCGAGTTCTTAAACAACTGTCAGTGACTAATTCGCAAACTATTAATAATCCCTTCCCTAATACATTCACAACCTAATCTCTTGCACTATACTCTTTAATCTAATTTACTATTCTATTATACTTTGTGATTGCACTCTCCTAAATGAATAGATAATACAGCAATCGATTGCAGTATTCATATGCACTTATATTAGGCATAAATTTTTCATTATTATGAGATTTTATCAAATTTTGGGTTTTGAGGTTGCATGGTTCCACCCTTAGGTTGTATGGCTCCAGGAAGATATCCTGAAGATATCTTTAAATTTCAAAGTCATAAAATTTTGGAGAATATTGCTAATAGCTCTGCTTACTTTATGATTAGCGAGCCTCACTACATTGTTTTGATATAATACAACATAGATGCATATTTAAATGCAAATACAAGCTGATCTGATCGTCTATGGGTTAGTATACAAGAGGCCAAACTTCAAAAATTCTTAGTTTTTCATGACAGTTTATAACAGCTTTCAAACCCCTAGTTTGAGCCTCTAACTTCAAACATCGATTTTTGCCTAAGGGCTCTGACCTCAACTCTAATGATGTTTTCGATGCCTCTGAGATGTTTAATGATGATTTGGATGATTTTGGCATGGTTAGGCAAGAGTTGGGTAAGTCAAGTGTGTTGCTCTTAAGTTTGAGAATAGGCCTAAATTCTTAGTGATGCTATGGTTATGAATTGAAAAATCACTCTGAAATCAAAATTTTATTTTGATACCCCTCTCATCCCTATGCCTCCATACCACTACAAATCATGTAATATAGCATAGTAACAGCGAATTTAAGTATTAGAGCTCGATTGTGGGTGATAAAGATGAATATAAGATGCTAAGTTGTATGACTCCACTCTAAGGTTGTATGGTTCCAGATGAAGATATCCTGAAGATACCTCAAGGTTGTATGGTTCCACCCCTCAGGTTGTATGGTTCCAGGAAGATATCCTGAAGATATCTCCAAAATTCATGTACCAGTGTATAAAAAAATCGCTAAGTATGTATAGGGTTCAATTAGAAGTACTAAAGCTGCTTATTCATACTACTATACAAAAATCACCTAAAGTTGTATGAATCCAGGTTGCATGCCTCCGGCTGTATGACTCCAGGTTGTATGGTTCCAAAAATGCCCTATTTAAGCCAGCGAATTTCATAATTCATTATCACATTAAAAATTTCGCAAATTTGGGGCTAAAACCAAACTTTTGCCTCCTCAATTTCTGTGCCCTAACTTTAGACTCCTCCCTATATTTTATACTCCCCATCATTTTAACATGCTCCTTCTACTCGGGAGCATTAGGGTCCAGCCGCAGCCTATGGTTGGATACCCTCCATTATAGAGTAAAAGCTTTTTCTTTAAAAAAAACTAGAAAATCTCTCTGATTTTAAGGGTTTATACACTCTGGCATTTAGCTTATGGCAACTCAACAGAGTTTGAATTAATCGATGGTATAATCGAAATCACTAACGTGTTCTATTTTATCACAGATAATTATATGATACAACCATAGTCTATGGTTAGCTAAACCTCAATTTAAGAGTTTCTCAAATTCCCTAAATTACGCTAAAGTCAAGATAAAAATAATCTTAGAGATTTTATAAAATCTAATAAAATCAAATCAAATGTAAATTCTAACTAGAGAGCAATGCACGCCAATACCTCAAAGTTTTGACATTCTAGCCCTAAAATACTGCAATAGAGAGAGAGAGGGAACAAAAAGTTTAGAAAAATCAAGCTGATTCTGGAAATCAAGAATTTTGTAAATCAAAATTTCCCAAAAGTTAGAACTGAATATTTAAATGAGTAGAAACCCTACTTAAGCGAGGCAGTTTATAATTAAATTTATGAAATGTTCTCCAGTTGGTTAAATAGACATAGTCTTAAATCAACAGATCACTAGGCAGCGATTCAAAAGGATATTATCCTAGAATCAAAGCCGCTGATCCTTCCCTTGGTGGGGGTATTAAGACACCATTGGAGGCGGTAGTTCTCCCCTTATCAAAAGTTTGACTTATTGGAATTTCACTCTTAGATTTGGGTACCGAGGACTACTGAGGAGAATCTTTCAACAAAACATTTTTACTTAATCTTTTTTTTATAGGGATGAAATGGCAAAGCAGAAATCAAGAAATTCAACATCAACTGAACACGGCAACTTAAGTAAGATTATGAATCTAACATTTTTTAATTAATCTTTTTTTTAATCTTCTTATAGGAAATAATCAAATTGCAAATTAATTATTGGGGAGCTCCTTAAATAAAATAACTATCGCTGGTACTGCTACATGTAGGGATTAGGGCATAAGGTTTTTAGTTTTTAGTTTGTTTTTTATTCTGATTTTCTTTGCTTTAAATATTTTGGCTATTATTGACTTAAGATTTTCTGCTTATCTACTTTTTGTGGTAGCATTATTAGTAAATTTAAACTCAGTTGCTTAGTGTAGGGCATTTTACTTCGCCGATATGAGATTTGAATTAGCGCGATTATTTCAATAATTAGAGAGGTTTCTGAAATCTTTTAGTTTTAATTATATAAATCATAGAAAGAATATTATATATTACTTCTTTAGTATCAATTGATACTTAGAATAATAAAGGCAATATAAATTAACTAAAGATAAAAATAGAATTCTATTAGGTATTATGATAATTAGTGTTTAAAGTTACTTATTATAGTGTAGGAATTATAGATGGTGTCATTAAATCACCATAGTAGTTACATAATTACTCTTTAAATTTAACTTCTCTTTAAATTATTTATCACACTATAAAACTGACAGCTCCAACAAAATCTTAGGGCTCTGGCATTACATGCGATGTCAACTGCTTCCTCATTTCTTCATCATACTTATCCACAGTCTTTCTGTATTCTCCCTTGATTTAGCTATAAATTGCGCGTAAGCGATAGTTTGAATAGTATAATAGTATTGCTTACTCTACCTGTATAAGACTGTCGTTATCAAAGCTGAAGAACCAACCGTCTGAAGGATAGTCAGGATCAAGATTAATATACTATTAGTGCATGTGTGGATCCTCCTTCTTGAATGGGTATATCCATACGTTATAATAGCCACACCACTTATAGGTTACCACCACAATTGGTTCACTCGGAGCAACCTCCAGAAGTACAACGTTTGAAAATCCACTTTGAGGATCCACCTGGAACTTAAAAGTTCGCTTGAAGCGTTCATCGATCACCTATACTTGAGGAATAAGTTAACTTTGAGGAGTTGCTCACCTGTAAAACTCCACGATGTATCCACCAGGTGCATGAGCAGAGTGCTTGAAGGTGAGCAGTGCTGCTTCGTAAGTTTGCTTGACTTCATTCTTAAGTTTTATTATAGAATTACATGATTATTACTTAATAATAAATATAAAGAGCTTGTTTAGGTATTAAAGACTATATATTTTACTGATAAGGCTACGCTTCGTTAATACTTGAAGCTCAAACTATACTACTCTTAGTTGTGAACAGG
Organism: Oxytricha trifallax; assembly: GCA_000711775.1. Taxonomy (NCBI): domain Eukaryota; phylum Ciliophora; class Spirotrichea; order Sporadotrichida; family Oxytrichidae; genus Oxytricha; species Oxytricha trifallax. The sequence continues at coordinate 12,828 of ARYC01007877.1, forward strand.
TGCTGAGTTGATCAACCAAGCTCTTAAGCTTAAGCAGGCCTATACCTAAAGTTCATGACTTCTATCACAAATCGGATAAGTTCTTAGTTGTCTCCCTTGTACAGGCCCTCAATCTGAATTGTTCTGATGTGTGAAAGGCAAGCTGGATGCCGAACACGATTCTGTACTACTCCAGCGATTCATCCATGATTTGAAGGACTTGAGTGAAAGAAAGATCATATTGGTCTATAAGACCATCTTTAAGAGTAGCATATTATTGTTGAAGAACTTGCTGTTATTGTTGTTGCTACTCTGCTGCTTATAAAATTTCAAGAACTAATGCTATTCAGTTGGACAACTGCCTTTGCTATACTACCAATGTTTTTATCATTACTATAGCTACTCTTGCCATATTTTGGTCATTATTAATATTGATTATTATATTTATATCTCAATAAGAGATTACACTAATAATAATAATTATTATATTATATTCTAATATATTAAATATAAAACAACTATGAAATCATAAAATTCAAGCAATCACTCTGAAATGCATTCGCAGTCTTAGTAAGAATAATCGCTCACCTCAATCGTCAGCGACGATCATCTTAGCCAGCACTCCTTTGAAAGCATTAAGTAGAGTTGAGTCAAGATTCATGACAAGCAAATCATAAAGTGGGGACCTGTAATTTTGGGGAAGAATTTCGTTCAAGTGGTTGCACCAGCTAAGTATTCGTATAATACGGGAGGTCTCCTCAACTCTGGTGAAGTTCCTCCTCAAGTAGATTCTTTATAAGGAGGTTTGATCATAAAGATGCCATTGGAAGGTATAGATTCTTACTTAAAGGACGTGATTGATATCAAGAGTATGTATGATGATGATTCATTGTGTCAATTTCTGGAGCAGTTCTTGAGTCAATTTCGCAATTCAAAGCAGGTAAATCAATTATCTAAGAACTTAAGAATCACTTTAATCCAATTTAAATATAGATACAATAAAATATTCAAGAGGGGTAGAAATAGCAATTGATATGATAAGACTTAATGTTACAAATACAGAGTAGAATGCAGCAAAACTCCGATACACTGAAAGGCTGTAATCCATACCTAAAGCCTCGAGAAGCAAAGCTTGCACATAAGCGACTTGAGATAGTAAGAATGTATATGGAAGATTGGTTGAAGCCAATGTAAATTTCTAAGAAGTTGAGAGTGACAGCAGAGTTTGTATCAAGAACTGTTGAGAAGTTTAAGCATGAGATGAAAAATAGCGTATTCCATCCTTAAGAACCAAAAAAACCTGGCAAGAGGAGGGAGTGAGATAATGAGCAGCTGGTTGCTGGCAGTTGGCGAGTGCATAGAAGAAATGGGGATTTACTAATGTACTGGCAGAAATATTCATAATCGATTGTAAGAATTGAAGCTGAGCTCACCATTAAAGTATGCCTTCAAAGTACCATGCATTTCAACAATTCACAAGATTCTCAAAGGAGTAGTTTCATCTGAAGTTTGGCAAGACAGAGGCAGCGAATGTCAAATACAGAGATCCTGCTTATAACAGCAAGCGCTTATGGGTGAGTCGCCTGCTATCATAGTTTCTAAGAGAGAATGCAGTAATTATATCAGTGGATGAAAGCAACTTCAGGTCTGACTACTTGCCTCCTAAGCAGTGGGCACTAAATTAGAATAGTATACTAGGTAAGAGGAAGAATAACAAAACCAGAGTGATTGCAGCCAAGAAGCACAGTAGAATCATAGCTGGTGATAAAGAGTTGCAGTATGGAGGGATGCTGCTTGGAAAGCAGTAGGATCATTTATACTTTTCAGAATCATCGAAAGAGTTGGATGCAATCTCATTTATAAAATCCACTCTTCAACCAGCTTAAATTAGTTCATAAAATATTGGACTACAAGATGCTAAAAAACTTACATAAGCAAGCATCCAGCCTTAAACAAGTAAATTAAAGCCAAAGTCGATTTCGAAGCCCCATTCAGGTGCAAGTAGTATAAACCAATAGTGAAAACAATCAATTTTACAGAAATCGAGCATATCATCAAGCAGTTCCAAAGTAAGCTACTCATGATTAATTGGTATAGAACAACTCAAGGAAATCAGTCAATCTTTAAACCCCACCTCGCTATACAATGAAATCAATGCATCAATAGGCTAAAGACTTGTCTCCTATACCAGAAGTTGAAGATACTCCTTGAAATCAATCAAGCACTTTGAAAAAATTCAGGAATTTGAAGCTGTAGAGCAGTACCAAGAAAATCACTTCTGATGATGAGCAGATAAAAAGGATTCACTCAAGCCTCACGCCTTTGATTGATAGAGTGTCAAAACTAAAGTTGTAATCGACCTTAAAGAAATCGAGCAGTTCAATGATGGGTTAGAGTAAAGAGAGGTGATCTAACTAACTCCAAGGAAGTTGTCGCTGTCAGTTTTAAGCAGTTCTAATGTTGATGAAAGTAAGTACAAAAGACTGAAAATGGTTGTTGATGGAAGTTAGCTTAGGATAGTCTATTGTCAAATGAATGAATCGCTGTTTAAGTGAAACTATACTTTCAGTATCAGTATGATATAGTCTTGATCATGGTAACTAATAAACGTGAGAGAGATGCAAGTCGTCTCATTAACACCTGTAATCATGCAAAATTTCAACAACCATTCTTAAAGAAGATACCCTGAAGATACCTCAAGGTTGAATGGTTCCACCCCTCAGATTGCATGGTTCCCCTCAAAGGTTGTATGGCTCCACCCTAAAGTTGTACGACTCCAGGTTGTACGGATCCCGGTTGTATGGATCCGGGTTGTATGACTCCAGGTTGAATGGTTCCACCTATAGGTTGTATGAATCCATTTACTGCAAATTAAGTGTTACTATACTTGATCAATCCTGTAATAAGTAGAATTCCATCTAACAACACAATTGAAAGTCCAACTCTAGTTATT
>ARYC01007878.1:0-11715 GCA_000711775.1 Oxytricha trifallax
TGAGAATGCAAATTTTGGTTTATATAGGTGGCAAAGGCTGCTTAGCTTTTTAAGTTGATGCCATAAATTTCGTGGTCTCAATCGCGGCTCTTAAGTCTGAAGGAAGTTGAACGTTTAGTTGCTCGATATTGAATTACCTCCTATCAGTTAAAATCTCTCAAGCCTAAAATATAACATGCTTTAAATAATAACAAATCTTACCTTTCACTATGCCAATAATACAAATTGGCATTCTACTGTATCATGGAACTATCCAATTATGCTTTCAGCATCGCATAAAAATCCTTGCCGAAGTTGAATAGTTTCTATTGTAATCCATTTTAAAGTTAGCGAGATTGCTTGGTAAAGAGAGAGATGGTATCAGCTAGTTATAAACTTAAGTCGATAACTTGATAGGGATCGTATAGTTAGCTTCTTGGATCGATAATACCAGCTAATTTATTGCAATGAAAACCTAAGGTAATTAGTTAGTTAAAACAGTATACTTACTTGCACAATGAGAAGGGTCTTTCATTATGTTTGAAAAAGTTGTCAACTTCTCTTAAATATTGCTGATTGAGAGAATATCTTCAGGGCTTTGATTGATGAACTCAGTTGCTTAATTGTCTTCATCACTATAATCAATGTCGCTAGCATTTTCATAAGTGAGACAGCAGGTCTGAGTCTTTAAGTAATCTATTGAGCGTTTCAAGTCAGCAATTGCAAACGGCAACTCTTTGCAGGAATACCTATAGTAATTAATAATTTAACAAAACTTACCAACTGAAAAAAAAAAAAAAAAAAAAAAAAAAAAAAAAAAAAAAAAAAAAAATCTCTAAAAGAATTCTCTTGCCAGAATGCGAGTGTCTGCTTATCCTCCTAGAATTGATAGCTATGGCTTTGAGTCTCTTATGCATTAGTAAATATTGATACAAAATACAATTTTACTTCCTGCGCGTATTCCAGAGTCTTTAGTCAGTTCGAGAATGAGATTATTGATCCATGTATTTTTACCATCAAAGTCCTTTATTTCAACAGGAAGTTTGGTTAGTTTCTTGTATCTATTGCTCATATATTAGAGTTGACCAAACTTATCGCATCTAATAACTACAAAGTGACTTTGAGGAATTTTATTGTCGCAGTTTTTAAAAAGCAGTTCGACGAATATAGTGCCTTTTTTCTTAAATAACTCTTCAAAATATGCTTTATTGCTTTTAAGAAACATGCAAAGACTTTCTACTCTGGTGAGATCTCTCTCAAATATATCAAGTTACTGAATGCGAGATACTTTATAGCTCCTGGACTTATTGTCAAACGCACACCAATTCATAACATCAATGAGAGGGAATCTTAGTGGGTTGAGAAAGTAATCATTTAAAAAGTAGTGAGGATGCATTTACAACAAACCACAGAGCATCATTGCAAAAGCTGTGGAGTTGGGAAACATAGGGGCATCATTGATAATAGCAAGCAAGCCCATAATTTCTGATAGATAACAATAGTTGCTTGGGTCCATTATAAGAGATGTTTTGAAAGTACTGTTCAAATTAAAAATTATAGCCTTGCTACGCATCTGAAATGCATGCATCTTGTAGCTGAATTATTATTCTTAAAAGTAGTGTGGTGTGTACATTAGCCTGTAGCTTGTCTCCTCAAAGAAAGGTGATCCAGAAAATTTAATCTGTGCTTAAGGTTCCAATTATTGAGTGATATAGTCATAACAATCGAGGGCAAATGTTTTCATGCTCGATAGGATGTAAAGTTATGACTCTCTCATAGTTTTTTGAGCGACCTTGACATACTCGAACCTTAGTATGCATGGTCATCAGGATAATTTTCAAGAGCAGATGATCTGGAAAGCACACTGCCATCACTCATTTCTATGTTAGAACGTCTATCAAGAAACTAGAACGTCACAGTTTTATCTTTTTAAACTTGAAAAGTATTATCAGGAACCCCCAAATCCTTAGGGTTCTAGTTCATCAAATTTACTTGCTGGCTTTATCTCTTGGCTTCATCCTGTTGCTTTCTCTTTGCTTTTTGTTTCACTTTTTGTTTCTCCTTATAATCAAGGAAATTATTTATTCCAGCAAAATTTCCTTAGCTGGCCTTGTTGACTTCAATTTAATCTAATTTCAATTGGTGCTTCATCAAAGTTATATAATTTTCAGCCGCGTCTTAACTGATCTCCTGAAATTTAACTAAATTTGCTTGTTGAACAGGATCTTTTTTTGTAAAAACTCTGAAATAATCATAAGACAGTGATGCTATATTAATCCTTTGAAAGGTCCTTCATCATTTTTTCAATTTGATCCTACTGTTCTTAGTAAGTCAGAGGTGTGCAAGCACTTTCAACAATTTTCTTGTTGTATTGCTTCAACAACCTTTTACTTAACTGCTCATGATCCCTAATAAACCTTGACGATGTCTATTAAGATTGGAATTTGCTTTAGCTCAATGCAGCGATAAACTGATTGTGGATGTCATTCAAACGCTGCTGTGTGAATAAATTTAAAATTTGATAATGGCATGTCTAATCGTGCATTTAACTATAGTACAATTGCACATGATTTTGCTGCTCATAAACTTCTTAGTTGTTGTTGGAAGCATCACCCTTTTCTTCTTCTTGAATTTCATTGATAGAATTGAGTGGTGGTGTATTTGGAAGTGGTGGTATGTTTGTATGAGGAGTAGTGACATTTTGATTTTTCTTGGCATAAGATTTTTTCTTTGATTTTTACTTATTCTTAACTGAAGGATCTATTTGCAACTTTGCAAAAATTCTTTGCTCATAAGCTTCTCTGTTCTTAATGTGAGCATCATAAATAGTTTAGAATTAAGCATACACTGTTTTCAATTCAATTTCTGTGACCTTGAGCAAGCTTTTCAAAGTTTGATCGAATTTCATCATGGAAGATTCCTCATTATCTTTTTCCTTTCGTTTGTACACATTAATGATGTTTTTCTTGCCTTAAAAGATAGCATTGTTGACATAGTGCAACTTCTTGTTGATTTAGCATTGAGGAACTACCATTTTCCTAAATTCATCATAATCTGAGTATCGAGTTCCCAATATTTCATAATCGTTTTTAGAAATTTTCCCCTTATAATTCTTGAGTTACAATTATGCAGCTTATGAAGGTTGAGTAACAAAGCAAGAGTAAGCCTTCTAAATGATATGCATCACATCATTATGAGGAGAGTCTTTTGAATTGTAAAGCTTCGTTAAGACTGTATTGATACACATGCTCCATAGATCATCGCACATCAACAAAAATGCCAACATAGATCTTCAAACATCTTAGCTTTGTGTTGACCACTTTTATGAATAGTGAGCAGGGTATTTAAAAGAATTTAAAAAGCGCTTGCGCCTCTACCATACATTTCTTATATTTGAGTAATCGATGTCGATTCAAAACTAAATACCATAGGAAAGTAAATCTTATAATAAGAAACATCAGCAGGCTCCTTAGCATTAGAGTGAAGATAACTCATTTTAATAAAATATATTATTATTTTAAAGAATATTCATAGATATTGTGATTTAGATTTATTAAAATTAAAATAAAAATGAACGCAGCTCAGAGATCCAAAAAATCAAGCAAGCAATCTGAATAACTATCGCAATCTTGCAAGAGCTATCGCAACACTCGATCGTCAGCGACGATCATCTAAGCCAGCATTCATTTCAAAACATCAAGCAAAGTTGAATCAAGGTTTAAGATAAGCAAATTACAAAGTGGGGACCTGTGATTTTAAGAAAGAATTTCGTGCAAGTGGTTGCTCCTGCAAAATATTCATACAAGACAGGAACTCTCCTCAACTCTGGTGAGGTTCCTCCTCAAGTAGGTTCCTTGCAAGGAGGGTTGATCATATAGATACCAATAGAAGGAATCGATGCATATTTAAAAGACGTGATAGATTTGAAGAGCATGCATAACGACGATTCACTCTGCTAATACCTAGAGCAGTTCTTAAATAATTTTCGCAAATCAAAGTTGGTAAGTAGAATAATCTAAAATCTAAGAATCATCTAATGCAAATTATATATAGATATCTGGATCTACTAAAGATCAGGAATCAACGCAGTTGATTCAAACTGGATTTCTATCTCTGATTTAAAATTCAAGCCAGCTAAACTCTAATCGTCTTTAAGAAAACAATCCCTATCTAAAGCCTCGAGAAGCAAAGCTTGCACATAAACGACTTGAGATAGTAAAATGTATATGGAAGATTAGTTGAAGCCAAAGTAAATTTCTAAGAAGTTGCGAGTGACACCAGAGTCTGTATCAAGAACTGTTGAGAAGTTTAAGCATGAATTAAAAACCAAAGTATTGCATCCTTAAGAACCAAAAAAATCTGGCAAGAGGAGGGAGAGAGATAATGAGCAGCTGGTTGCTGCAGTTGTCGAATGCATTGAGGAAGTTGGGATTTATCAATGCACTGGAAGAAATATACATAATCGATTGCAAGAAATGAAAACGAGTTCGCCATTAAAGTATACATTCAAAGTGCCTTGCATCTCAACGATTCATAAAATTCTCAAGGAGAAGTTTCATTTGAAGTTTGGTAAAACAGAGGCGGCGAATATCAAATATAGAGATCCTGCTTATAATGGCAAGCGCTTATGGGTGAGTCGACTGTTATCATAGTTCTTAAGTGAAGATGCAGTAATTATATCAGTTGATGAAAGTAATTTCAGATCCGACTACTTGCCTCCTAAATAGTGGTCACTAAATCAAAAGAGTATTCGTGGCAAGAGGAGTGAGAGAGATACTAAACTCATCACAACCAAGAATCGCAGTAAAATCATCGCAGGCGATAAGGAGTTGCAGTATGGAGAGATGCTGCTTGGCAAGCAGTTGAATGATAAATAATTTTAGGAATCATAAAATGAATCGGATGCAGTTTCATTTATAAGATCAAGAAATTTGCCTGCTTAAAATACTACTCAAAGCATTAAGCTTTAAGCTGCTGCTAATGCTTCGTTATCATCCAATCATCATTCACTATTGTAGACTAAAGCAAAACCAATTTCAAAATCTCATTCTAGTAATAGTAGTTTGACCAAGTTTGCAAAGCAATCTAATTTTTAGAAATCAGAGAAATCATCAAGCACTTCTAAAGTAAGCGATTTGATCACATTTGTTATTGGATTATTTTTAGAAGTCAATTCTTATGCAAACTCCACCTCGTTAGAATTTGTAAGCTAAGCAGAAGCTGAATAAAAATTTATCTCCTATTCCTGAAGTGGAAGACAGTGCCCAAAACTAATCGAGTACTCTGAAGAAATTTTGAAATTTGAAGTTGCAGAGCACTGTCAAGAAAGTCGCTTCGGATGATGAACAGATTAAACGAATTCATTCAGAGCTCACGCCATTGATCGACCGAGTATCAAAACTAAAGTTGCAATCGACTTTGAAGAAATCAAGCAGGTCTTTGTTAAGTTAGAGATAGAGAGAAGTGATTCAGCTAACTCCTAGAAAGCTATCGCTCTCAGTATTAAGCAGCTCGAATATAGATGAGTGTAAGTACAAGAAGTTGAATTTGAAAGTTGATGGTTGTTGCATGGTGATAGTCTATGATATGTTGGTTCTATTCTTGACTTTGGTAAACTATCCTATTGAACTGAGTTGGAGCGATTACTTATCTTTGATAGCATTAAGAGCGAGAGAGATGAAAGTCTAAAAGTAATCTCTGGAAATTATAGGATGATTTCACTCCTATGCTAGATGAAGATACCCTGAAGATATCTCTTGGATTGGATGGTTCTGCTCTATGATTGCATGAATCCGCGCTAAGGTTGTACGGATCCATGTAGTATGATTCCAGGTTGTATGGATCCAAGTTGTATCAATCCAAGTTGTATGGATCTGAACTTAAATTACAGGATTCAGCACTCAGGTTGTATGGTTCCAGATGAAGATACCCTGAAGATATCTCATGGTTGCATGGTTCCAGATTCCACAAAATCAACATATCTAACTTTAGACTCCAAATCATTATGCATACTATCATCAGACTATTATCATGACAACTCTGCTATCGTTCTCAAATTTATTCAACCTCTCTTATAGGTGACCTATAACCAAATCAGAGCCAACTTGAAGAATCAAAGGATGGTATCAAACCCATAGCATTGTTGTCAGATCAAATCCAGCTTAATTTAAACTATAAACCAATCTCACAATATCAAAAGGAAATGCTTGCCAATTTAGGTGATTATGGTTTAAAAGCTAGGCAGTTGTCTATTGAAAAATAAATAATGAAGAGATAGCAATACTCTATGAGTCTGATAGCTGCAATTGCGGTTGATAGAGTGGTATCGACTCAAATAATTGAAGGAGGATTCGATTCAGTACTATTCGAAAACTTTATCTATCAGACGCTAAGAAGTATAAGAACTGACAAAGATTTATGCAATAAGAAGGTGGTGCTCTTGATGGATAATGCGATAATTCATAAATATTCAGAGATGCTTGCGACTGCTCGTCGCTTCAAAGTCAATGTTCTTTTCAACGCAGAATACTCGCCCTGGCTCAACCCAATCGAATAGTTGTTTGCATACATAAAAAAGAACCTCAAGCAGCAGAACATCATTAGCAAGTAAGTATACTATCATAACTAAAATTTAGAGTGCAACTGGTCAAGCGCATCCAAGAGATAATTAAAAATATGAGCGAGGATGATGTTCGAGGACTCTGGGCATTCAGCATCAACATCAAGAAGTGGATTCATACTCTGAGATATGGCTTTGTATGAGATTCTTCTAAAAACTACTAATTGCACCTTACAATGAAAATTCTATAAGCACTTATAATTTTTGCATCGTCAATACTACTGTAACTACTATTGCTGCTGCTATTACTGCTGTTACTTATACTGAACTTAAAATTAATCCATAAATTCATTGAGACCCTCCAAAATCGCAATATTCATAAGCCTGCTCAAACAATTATGAATTTTTGACGAGTGTCATCAAATTCTGGACGAATGCACTCTGTATTGTAATTGCGTATCAGCTCAGAGTGAACAAGAGAGGAGTTGAGCAACTTTGGCTATAGTTAGAAGAAACTAGGTTTAAATATAATTTTCCTAAGAATTGTATAATTTTGCGAAGGAGGAGATTCAACGAGGATCAAACTAACTAGTTTTTTAAGAATTCAACTATAATCTTGCAAATTTCTAACTTCTGCTCAATCTTTTTGACCAGCATCCTTTTATAGGCACTGCTGCAATCTAGAACTCTAAGACATCCTAATTTTTTACAAAATTGACAAATCTCAACGATTTTCAATATTTTTGACCACTCTGCTCAAAATGGGGTTTTGGTCACTATACTTTTGCGAAAAGTGACTAATAATGTGAAATTAAGACTAAAGACCTTTGTTTTGAGAGAATTTGACCAACCTATCCTAAAATGGTCATTTTACTGCAAATCTCGATTATTGACCACTAAAATGAAAACTTTGGCTGTATTAATGGATTTTGCCAATTTTTTGACTCCTCTGGTCGAATAAGTCAAGCATGAATAATAACATATCAATTTAGACCACAAACACAAAAATTGGCCATACTCGCAACAAATCTCCACTTTGGTCATTTTAGAGAGAATTATGATGATGCATATCGATTTTGACCCTAAATGCAAATAAAAATGAGCAATTGGTAATAAAAAGTTGCAATTCGACAAATTTTCGCATATAAGACTAATCAAGTAGTAAATGAGCAGTAATAATATATATAATTAAGTTTGTATTTTTATTTTCACAATTCCCGATTCGAATGTATTTTATCAATAATAAAATGCCTGTAAATAACTAGCAATCCCAATTTTATATAAAATCTTATAAAAGATTATTAGTTAATTTATAATATCAAAATTGCAATAGGAAAAATTATTTTTTAATTATTATAAATATTTTTATAATAAAATTTTGTAAATAAAAATAAGATCATATTTTATAAAAGTAAATATGAAAGTATTTTTAGGGTACTTAAGGCAATATTTCAATCTAAAATTATAAATTAATGGATATATTCTATGTATCAGAATAAAATTGTTGAATTTCAAAGACTGCTTTATATATAATTATTATAATTTATGAAATATTATCATTGAAGATTTGCAATAATTTATAATATTTTACATTTATTTTATAAAGATAAATTTCAAAGTGAGATTAATATTTATATTTTTATGCTCGAATTTTATCAATAAATCTTTCTATTATCTATATTTACAATTAAGTCCCCTATCATTTTTTTTATGAATATTGAAATGAATATATTTATTGTAAATTTAATTGCATATTTATAAAATTTTGAGATTTATTAAATAAAGAAAGAGATAAGCTTTGCATGACTTTCTATTTACAAAAATTCAAATAATTCAAATTTTAAAAGATTATATATCTATATATAAATTATATTTATTTAGAATTAAATATAAATATTTTGATGAGTAAATAATTTGAATATGCTGTCTACTAATATAAATTTAATAAACCAGACTTAGAATAAAATTAAAAATTTATTCAGTTAGATAGTGGAAATAAATTATTCTTAAATAAAAGCAAACTTAAGATTTAATTTTAAAAAAATAAAATTTGTAGATTTTAAATGCTGTATTATTTTAATTTATATAAATTTAATAGTTAACAAATTATCATTATAAAATAAAATAAAGAACAAGGAGATTGTAACCAATTTAGTAGAATAGGATAATTTAATTCATAAATTATATTCTATTTGAAGAAAATTTTAAGTCAAGTGTTTTCTAAAAAAATTACATCGAAACTATTAAGCAAGAGGAAATTTTTCTTTTATCAAAATTAGTCTATAAGATTTTTCAATATAACTTGTAAGAAAAACTGTAAATTTCATATTATAGAAAAAATTTAAAATAAAAAGTTTATTAAAAATCCATAATGCACAAAAATAAATTAAATATTTTAATTAAATTTATTTCTTCAATAATATAAGCTTTATCAATAATTTATAATAAATTACTTTATAGACTTTAATTTCTTTATTTTATCAACCTCCTAATCATAGCAAATACATAATCATAATTAGTTAGTATAATTTTGACAAAAATAGAATAAATCGAATTTTAATAATCAAATAAATTTATTTTCTTTTTAATGTATTAATCGTAAGTTTAAATAAAACATTTACAGAAAAAAAAAGACAAAAAAGTATTAAAAAACACATTTAAATCAATTTTTTATTTTAAGCTATTTAGTGATTAATATAACCACCTTCAATTCGAGTTGCCTCTAAATTAGATAATATGCTTTTTTAAAAAGAAAAAAATTAATTTTTAAGGATATTTTAAATCATTTAAATATATACAATTTAAATACTTATTTTTTATATATTTGGCCTATCAGAGAAGTTACTAGAATATCAATTTAGCATTAAATTTAAATTTATTGCATATTTAAATAAATTTGTCATGCAAATAATTATTATTAAGGAATTTGAATATTTATACTAAATATTTAAACTTCTTATTCTATAAAAAGTCAACTGAGAAATTTATTAGACATTTATTGTAGTGGCTTACAATGAAATGCAAATACTAATTAAAATCTCAATTTAAAGATAATTTCTTAAGTTTAAAATTTAAATAAGAATTATACGATCTGATAAATTAATTATATTTTTAAATGTTTACTTATTATAGATAAGAGCACTATAAATAATTAACCAGCTGATGGTACATAAATATATAATCTATTTGTACCTTCTCAATTTTTAAAATGTAAAACTTGTCTATTAAATTAATACTTAGATTAACTAAATATCACAAATATTAATAATCATAGCTTATATCAATTAATCATTAATAAATAATCAAACCTTTAAATATTCACTTAGATAGGAAATTTTTTTCATAAATAATCCAATGTCAGCAAAATCTATATTATTAATATTAATTTATTTATTTTATTCATTATTTAATTAAAAATAAATATTAATCTAATGCTTGTTGCTTGCCATTCTTTTCTTCAAGAAATTTATTAATAAATATAGTTTAGATGAATTTTTAATATAAATTTTTCTAATTGACAATTTTAATTTTTAGCTGAATTAAAAACATAAGGACAGTATATTTTAAAGTGGAAGAATAGTTTTATTTAATATCTTAAATTTGAAATTGAAATTTTAGGGTGTGGATCGATCTCCCTCAAGTTGATAGATAATGATTTTTATTTTTAATATTCAAATTTTGATTTAGTAAGGTTGAATTTTTTTAGAGTAAGATAAATTATAGACTAATCAAAAATTTTGAATATATAAATTTGAACAAAAGACTTAAAATATCAAAAAAGTGAAAAAGCATAGATTTGACAATGAAAGTAGATGCAAATAGTTCATAAAGTATTTATTGAAACTTTACAAGATATTCTGACTGTGTAAATTCAGCGCATATGCGCTGATTTTTATTTAGCGCATACTGCGCTAAATTAAATCGAGGCACGGCAGCCTTTTTTAGGTCAAGTAGCCGTTCTTAAATGAAAATCTCCCTTTGGGACTATAGTGTTTTAATAGTTAAATTCTTAATTAATAATAATATTTTTAGTAATTATTAAATTTACGAATTTATTAAATTTAATAGTTATCACTAATGTGATTTCTTTAATGAGAAATTTGATTAAAGTTAAAATATTTAATTTTTAATAAAAAATTAAAACTATATTACTAAAAATATTATTATTAATTAAGAATTTAACAATTAAAACACTATAGTCCCAAAGGGACATTTTCATTTAAGAACGGCTACTTGACCTAAAAAAAGTCTGCCGTGCCTCAATTTAATTCAGCGCAGTATGCGCTAAATAAAAATCAGCGCATATGCGCTGAATTAACACAGTCAGAATATCTTGTAAAGTTTCAATAAATACTTTATGAAATATTTGCATCTACTTTCATTGTCAAATCAATGCTTTTTCACTTTTTTGATATTTTAAGTCTTTTGTTCAAATTTATATATTCAAAATTTTTGATTAATCTATAATTTATCTTACGCTAAAAAAATTCAACCTTAAATAACTTTGAAATTTATTCTTAGTTGCTTTAACGGACCTCATAAACATAATGCTTTAAACAAAAATAATTAGCTGAATTAAATTCAGAGAGTACAATATAATAGATAAAAAATAATGTGTCCTCATAAGTCAAATAGTTTTTAAAAAGTAGTAAACAATTTAATAAATATTTTACTTAGGGCTCCTGCTATTTATACTTCAGTAAATGGTCTTAAGCCATTTTTAATAGTTAAATTGAATTGAATTTATTTTTATTAATAGGGATTGAATATGCACACTTTTGTTGTAACAATAAAATATCATTTTTTTTGTTAAATTTTATTTGGAAAATCATTATTGACCTATTAAAAATGTGTGGGAATCTTATTGAAATATTTACAAATTTATAATCCTTTAAATTTATTCTAAATATTCGTGCAGGACAGGCATGATTCCAACTAAATTATTTTTATAATAATATTCTTTTAAATTCATGTAAATTAAATTTGCTTTTAAAGGTTTTTACAAATATATGATCATTTAGTATTATTTTTTATAAAAATTTTAATTTTAATTCATTTATTAATTAATAAAGAAATTTAAGTGCAGGAAAAATAAGAATTCAACCAATAACTGAGGGTCAAGTCTCATCAGCTCGTCAAAATTAAATATTTGTTCAACCTGAAGACTTAGATACAAT
>ARYC01007879.1:0-25091 GCA_000711775.1 Oxytricha trifallax
CATTATTAGGAGCAATTTAATGGAGATAGTTTGATAAAATGGAAATCAATCTGTGAAACTTGGAGCAGGTTTTTCAATGCTTTTCCGCATATCTTTTCAAGGTTGACCTCCAGTAGGTCCTCCCTATTTAGTAGTAAGATTTTAATAAACTTAGAATGGATATCCATAATTTTAAATTTCATTAACATTTCTAAAAAGAGGAAGCAAGATGGAGTCTATGAATGATCCAGTGAAGAGAATTTAATCTCAAGATTTAATAGGAAAATTTCGAAGTAAAGAGGACCTTTATAGATATTTGGTATAGCAAAGTAAGTTCTAAAGTAAGATAAATAAATCCATTATAGCTGGATTATTCTTGACAACTTAAGAGGGAAATAAAATCTCATTCTTAAAAGCCTTACTGAGGGAAGAGAAAAAAGCTTTTAAGTCTAATGAAATTAGGATGATAGAGATACCTAACTACCCTGATATATCAGTGACAAACCTTTATGACGATGCTATGAGTGTTCCAGAAGTAGCTAACTACCTTCCATCAAAGCTACAGCTCTCAAATAAGTTGCCAGAGAGAAACTTCTTCTTTGGTGTTCTTGCAACTCTGAAACCTGAGTACTTAAATTAAGTATTTTAAGAAGCTTACAAGAAACGTTACAGCATCTCTTCTGAAGAAAAAGAGAAGCAAGGTATTAAAATAAGTGATACCTGGCTGTAGGAACTTCAAAAGCATCCTTTCATCTCAAGTAAGCTTAGTCTTCTAACTTTATAGAAAAACGTGGTATTGCTATATACTTGATGAAAGAGGCAGCAAATTAAAAAGAGAGAGAAAGTCTCAAGTAAAACATGAATTGAGTAAGAGGCTCTTCAAAGATTTATAAAAGCCAGAAGAGATGAACATAGATGCAGGAGTTGGCGCTAAGAGAAGAAACATGGGCCCAAGCAAGCTTTAAGAGGAAGAAAGAGAAGCCAAATCCCTTTACGGGCAAATTTAATATGTGAACTTATTCATTCGCTTAAATCTAAAACTTATTTATATACACAAAATTCTTCTCTTGCGCACACTTTAGCTTCATCATCACTGACTCTCTTAGCAGCACTCTTAATAAAATTTACTGTATCTATCTTCAGATCGTGCATCAAGTGATAGAGTAGAAGTTTCTTGTAGTGGCCTTTCAATAACCCCCAATATAATTCAATTCCATTGAACTAAGGGCTGTAAGGAACATTAAATACAGCTGTTATATTTAGCCTTTCATTTTCCTTCTTTGAGCCTTTAGTTTTATGAACTGACAAGTTATCAACGAATAGAATAATCTCTTAGTCAGCGTACTTATCTCTGAGTTATTGCAAGAACTTAATATATTATTCAGTCTTTATAGAACGAGGGTGAATAACATAAGTCTCGAGGCCACTATCTTCACTTATTCCTCCAAGTATAGAATGAGTTTAAACCTTAACCTTTTAGTCATAAATTTCTATATTACTATACCTCTTGTACCAAGACCTTGATAAAAATATATTGAATGTAAATACAGCTTCATCAGCGTGTATGAACTTTATATTATGCTCTTAAGACCTCTGCATTTTATCGAATATATAATTTAAATTAGTCTTATAAAATGGAACATTAAAGTCAATCACTCTCTTAATGCGATTGACTGTCTTGTAAGATATTCCGGTCTTTTTATATATGTTAGCTATCGATTAAGCAGAGATATGAAGCTCAGGAAATTGGCGATGAAACATCACAGCATCGAGGCCAGAGAGAAATGAGCCCAGTATTTAAGAGTCTTATCATTAATAAGATATTCAATATGATGCTGCTAAAATTTTAAGGGTCTCTTAGACTTAGAATTAAGATGATACCTCTTTAAATTCAATGCTAATAGACAGTGAGACCTCACAGTTGCTGGAGATTTATGAAGGAGCCTTGCTATAGATGTATTATTTAGAATAGGCTTGAGTTATTCACTATATTCATCACATCCATATCGCAACTTAAACAATAAATCTATATAGTCACTCTTATAAATTGACCCCAAACCTCACATATACTCACTTAAATTACTAATATTTAAACGTTAAACCCCTATATAAACCCTATTAAAACCCTAATAAAGTATGCACTAATAGTCTACTTTTATCAATCAAAAACTCAATCAAAATACTGAATTTTGGGGTTTTGATTGGATCAAATTTATTCAAAGTAATTTTAGATTTTAAATAATTTACTTTATACTTAAAAATAAATAGTTTTAAATATTTATCATTTTAATATATAATTTTAACTAATTGATTAAAATGTATTTACTTCTTTGTATTTTAGGATTTTACATTTGTGATATTTCTATTTTGACTTATTCCATCAACATGTATATGCTTTTGGCCCAAACTGAGCGTATATTCATAATCTTCAAAACCTGTTGTAATATTCTAATATGTATATACTGCGATATTAAATTCATAATCTTATTCTTTGTAGTCATAGTTCGCAGTCTTGATTTCTCTGAGTTTACCTAACATTCCCATCAAATAAGCGAAATCCTCAATTTAATTGTAATACTTATCTATAAATGTGTTAGAATTAAACTACTATAAATTAATTAATACTTTCATATAGGGTTCAATTGTTATTCTAGTACTTTTGAATCTCAAATGATTAGCAAGAGAGACTATTTATTTTTTGCAGAGATTTACGATATAATCTTTTCTGTCTACACATTCAAAGAATTGAATATCTTGAGCTTGTAACACTAAAAATATTAAAGAATTTCTTCATTATTTATTGTCGTAAGTAAAGACTTGGTACATTTCTTAATCGTTAAAATGCTTTAATTTATTTCTTTTTTACCATCTATTCGGATAATATTTCAACAATTAGTAGTTGATTTTTTGTGAAATTTAAAATCTTCGTGAAAATGCTTCGTAAATCTGTTTAACAAAAGAGAAACCATTCTGTAGCATCTTTTGATTTTACAAACAAAATGCACTTAAATCAATATCAATTAACCATCCACTACTATCAGGCCTATTAGCTAAACTACATCATTTCTATCCATTTCTTAAATTTTAATTTTGATTGAGTATATCGTAAAAAACTTAATAGATATTGTCTAGGTGAGTAAAAAGATAATTTTGCACTTTCCATACATAGAATAATATCATAAATATTTTGATATATTGTACCACCTCATTATCAAAAATATTTTTAATATAAAAACCTAATAATGATCTTTTATTACTTATCCATATTTGCTCAATATTTCTAATGGTTATTTTTAAAAGTGAGTCATAACTATCATATTTCTAGATAGTTTATTGGACATATATTCTGAAATAAAATAAAATGATAGAAGTCTCTAGTAATATTTTTAATATTACAAATAATAGAAGATGTTATAAAGATATGCTAAAGATGACGTTTACAGTAGAAGTTGAAACATTTTCAGAGAATGCGCTAGAAATGATTTGAATTAAAGAAATAAGAAATTAAAGAATTCTTTTGGAAATTATTTAGTTAAGATGCCTCCATGTTTATAATAAATAGAGTGTGAGTAGATATTAAATAATGACATTATGCTAATTTAAATATAAGGAAGTTGCATAAAATGGGTTATAATTAGATATGAAACTGCTTGCAACTAGTAGTAGTTATATATTTAAATAATCAAGATTATAATTTTATTTTGTAATTTGACCATTTTGAGTCTATTTTATTAATATTAAATAGGGACGATTGACATATTTGTAGATGTTAATAACCCAAGTAATTTGATCTGCATAAATGAAAATATTTTATGACCCCATAACTGTAGTGATAATAAAATCAATTCAAAATGCTAATGAAGTATAGATAATTTTTCAAGACTACCCATTTCTTCTGGTCCTAGTTATTTTCGGCTCCCTTAAAATATCGCTTTTTTATATACAGACCATAGAACTTAGATATGTATAATCCCACACTCATTAGCTACGATAAGATGATATAATCTATAGTCAAGTAAAAGTGTCAAAAATCTTTCCATCATAGGAATAACATTTTTTTCAAATAATAATATTGGGAACTCTAGCCATTATAAAATATATTTTACCTTGAAACAACTGTGTCCTTTTTTGTAGTCATATTACATATTGAGCATAAAAACAATGATTTAATATGAGTTGATTAATAAGTATAGGATATGAAATGCTATGAGATACAATTTAAGTATGCTAAAAGATAGAGTTTAAATTTAGGATTTTCAAAGTTTTAACTATAAGGTATTTTAAGTCTACTTTTTGATTACATAAACTATAGAGACTCTTTTGTAGTTATATATAAGGTATAATTGTTTAAAGCCTTTATCTCGTTAAAAGTATTCATAGGTTAAAAAATGCCCATCAAACCTTTTGCATTGTGAGCCTTTTTATGTTTACCTATAATAACCACATCAACTGCATAAAATAGACAAAGTCAAAGAGTGGTCTAATAGTGGTTAGAATATATTTTATTATTAGCCAGTATTATTTACTTGGGTATCTCAATAGGTCTTTATTGCCTGTGTTGTATAATAGTTGTAATTTTGTTAGTTCCTCATTTATTTATTGCACAAATTGCTTTTGTAATTTATCAAGAGGTTGGATTTACATAAAATTAAAAAACTGATTATATTTTCAATATAAATCTATATTTAATATGAATCCTTCATCAAGTTTTTATCAAGCAATCTTTCTAAAAATAAAATTTTACTTAATCTCAACAAATTCATGTTTTATTGAACTTCTTTTTCCACTATAGATGCGCCTTTTACCATAAATACAAAAGTTATTTATATTTTAATTGTAATTTTTACTCATTTATTGATTGTCGAAAGATTACCGAAATTTTCCTTTAAATATTTATTTATAAATATATTAATTATTTATTATTTTATTTTATTTAGAAAAATATTTCATATAATAATTTTGAATATTATTTTCATTTTTTTAATTTTAATATCTCATAAAACCCATCAAAATCCTAATTATATTCATCATTTTTTTTTAATTTGTTTTTATCCTCTTGCTTTCTCTTTTACATGTATTTTTTTTAGCAAGCTCATAATTACCTTTAATATTTTATGACAGTTTTATATTAAATAATAAATATGTGATTCTGGAGTAAATCTTAAAGTTAAGGCATTTTATTATCAATTATTGTAGAAATCCATTTGAAGTTAGACAAATATTTATATTATATCACTTACAGTTAAATACATGGCATTTAACTTTCTGAAAATCAAGTCCATGTTTTTACTTGTTTTTTGAGAGAGAATTAAAAATTTTTGATCTTTATTTACTATAGGAGGTACTTATATTTTTCATCTTAGAATTATGATATATCGACTTTTATCTCACAACGACGATGGCAGTAAACAGTAAATTCTAACTAATCATTTTATCTAGGTTTCCAAAAAATTAACTATTTCTAATTTAAATAATAATGAGTTAAATTTTAACTATTATCTAAATTAAAAGGGTTTCCACAATAATAAGTTTATTAATCTTTAAGAAAAAAACTTTTATAAAAGGAATTTTAATTATTTGATTAGTCATTCATAATAAATTTGAATAAACTTGAAAGACTGTAAATTATATAATTATGGTTTATTAGAATCAAGTACTTTAGTCTTTAAATTATTAATCATTATATATCTTGAATCAAATAGTTTGATTTTAATTATTGCTTAAGTTTTAATTTTTTATTTCAATCATCTAAGACTACTCTTAATTTTGGCTTTTCGATTTTCCAAAATTTTTCTTCTCATCAAGATAGAGTATTTACTTTAAAATCAATATTATAGAGAAATAATACAAAAGAAGGCATTTCTACCGATTTTCCTTAAAAGAAATAAGGCTAGCCACCATAATACTCAAATCTCTTTCATTATCGCATGCTTTCAATATATACAACATGTCACCACTCCCTATTCCAACTCAAACCATGCAACAACCCATTCTCACTTTGAGACAGTTTCGGTCGTGTAACCAGTGATTTTTACTAGATCCTGTCATAAATACAATTCTAGGATGTTTCATGCTTTTATCATGAATAAATTTAAGCGATAATTGAGTTAAGAACCCATACCTATCAAAAATAGTCAATCAACCAATAGTCTTTAAGGAGGTCCCTAACTTTTAACTCTTTTATTATGAATATTATATTATATTGGTTATTTATATTCGAAAGCATACAAGTATAATAAAAACTTATTAATTAAACATCATCCCATATAACTATAGTTTTATAGTTCTCTTCATTTTTATTTTAACTTTCATAAATTGTAACTTCATCTGAGTTTATTTCAATTTTTGTAATGTGAAAATTTTATATTCAGTGATAGTATTTAAAAATAAAGTCATATAAGACTCCTTGATTCAAATAAGACAAAAAATAAGGGTAAATAAGAAGGAGATGGAGAAGAAAATGAATTATTGACTTGCTATTGGAAGGTAGATATGACAAAGGGATTTTTTTGGCTTAAATATTTTAGAGATGTTTAAAAATTAAATTTAATTGGTAGAGATGTTTTTACTTTTTATAAAGTTTAATGATCCTGCTAATGTATTTTAATATTGCTTGAATCAGTTTTATTTTCTGATCAGTTGTTAATCTTTAATCAATATATTATTCTAATTAATTCTATTTTAGTAATTAATCTTGATCTCTTTGTTCTTAACACCCTATTCTTATCTTATTTGAATCAAAGGGTTTTACTATTAGAATTCTTAACTAAAATATATGTTACTCTTTTCAATATATGATTAATTAAATCATGTTTAAAAAAACATCCGTCTGTTATTAAATGATTATTATTCATAATATATCAAATTTTTCAAGTTACTATTGTTATAAAATTTATGAAAAGAAATATTCTTATAAGTTTTGATATTTGAATTATTAATTTATAATACTAAAAAATATCTTATATAAAAAGATATTTATATTATCATCATATCCAAATTTAATTTTATAATCTTAAATAATATAAAGTATTTTAATATTTATTAGGTGATACCCTAAATTCTTGAGATTTTTTTTGTGTTTTTACAATGGTTTAACAAATTTACATAGTTAAATTAAATATATAATATTGTTGAGTTAAAAATAATTTAAATTAATTTAAATATAAATATAGTAATTGGAGATAGACTGGTAAAAATTTTCATAAATATAAGTGCTGGCTCTTTTGAGATCCCCTTTATTTAATATGATAATTATTAAGATCTAATTAAGTTTTGTTTAGTAAATTATATATTTTACTTTTGACATTTGAGCATATAAATATGCAAATACACTCATATGTATTTACAGTGAACTATCTTCTCATTTATTTTAGCATTGCTGTACTTGTTTAAGAATCCATCAGCTTCTGCCGCATCGATGATGGATTAAATGTACTAATGGTTGCTAAAGTAGAAGTTTCTTATTAAAGAAGAGACTCAGTTTATACTCAATTAATGGGATACTATCATGGAAAAGCTATCTATGTTGAAGATAAAACTCTTAGTATAGAGTATTTCACATAGTGTGTTGAATGCAAAAAATGAAAAAATTATTTTATATTTCATATAACTTTAATACAAAAAATGATTGTAATTTAGTATGGAAGTAGGATTAAGCGATTGTCGGCAACAAAAGTATGCGAACATATATTCAAAAAGCGTACTTTTTTGTTTCAAATAAATATATCATGAGGTCCTTGATAAAGAGATCCACAATATATTTGAATATTGAAATGGCTCAATTAAATAGGATAAATCAAGGTTAATATTCAAATTAATAGTTAGTATTTTAATTATATTTTAGAAAATTTATAGATTAACTAAGTTGAAAATTAAATAATCGAATAGATTGCTTACAAGTCATAATTTTTAAAATCCTAAAAGTATAGGCGGAGAGACGTGAGGAAGAGTTAATTGTGAAAGAAAACATTGTAATCGTAGACCTCTTTCATGTCCTAACAGTAGACGCAAGCACAGAACCCACAACAGCTAAATAGCAAGAACTTCTATAAGCTATTAATGAAAAAAATGTTCTAGATCGTTAAGTTGAGTTGAAATTCTGAATGAAATGAAAGAATAAAAATCTCAGTGTAGAAAAGTAATGATAGAGATTTTTACTGTAAAAAATATGACAAATTGATATAGGAGGATAGAAGATAAAGACTAAATAAAAAATTATATTGTATTTTATGGTCTAAGTAAATTTTAATAGAAGAATAAATAAATTCTAATGAAAATTTTTGTTTAAAAGGGATATCTGTGTTTGTCTGGTCTAAAATGAAGTGGAGTAGAAATAGAAAATAAGAAAAAACCCTACTTTACAAGGTTAACTCATACTTTAAAATTAACACATTATTGATATTTAGTTTATTATTTTCTCAAACATTTAACATTAACTCATTATCTTTTATTTTTATTTTTGTCTTTTTCATATATCTTTATAGATATTCCTTTATTTCATCTGCAATTTTGTAATAATTATTTGTTAATTAATGATTATATAACAAAATTCATTGATTAAAGAGGATATGGCTAATTATTACTTCATTTATATTAAATTCCTCAATTAAGTTTCTATTTTATTATGTTATCAGTGAGTATAAATTTGAAAGCTTATTAATGAGACAAAAATCTTATAACAAGTTAAAAGAAGTATTATTGCAGATCATTCTAAATAGCAAATTCAATAATTTTATTTTTTCTTATTTTGAGGGTTTCTCATTTAGTTCTGAATAATCTATGAATATTTAAGTAAGGAATTTCATTTAGTAAAATTTAAAATTTATTTTGCAAGAGGTTGAGAAAAAGACGCTTATTTAAAAATAAAGTTTTAATTGATAAATTTTTAAGTAGCAATTTCATTGTATTAGTAAAGATATCTACATATGTTTGATAGACAAATGAAAGATTCATGCAATAGAATGGAGTTGTATCAAATAAAGATAAGAGTCAGTGTGTCAAATTTCTCAAGACCAAGGCGGAATAATTGCTCACGCTACAGGACAAAAATAGGTCAAGCATAAAATAAAGAATTAGGAAGTGAATAATTGCCATTATATAAGGGTCTCTTTAATTTGCTAAAAACTAATTAATATCAAATAAAAAATTAAATCATTGAAAAGGTTGTTGTTTTAATAATTAATATTTACTATTCTTTATATAGTATGACAAAAATTGTCTGGTAAAAGCAATCTAAGGGCATGCTAATTTTATTATTAATCAAAAGAATGATGGTAAGTTTCTATAATTACTTGATATAAGTACAAATAATTATAGAAAGCTAACAAAACTTTATTCAGGCAAGTCTTCAATTAATCCCAAAACAGGCAACAGACATACTTGATACTTAGATATCTTGATAACATATAAAAATTTTAAATGAGTTCCACAAGATATATATGCTGCTTGAAAATACAAATGATAATTTATTAAAATTATTCATGATACGAATAAGAGTGTTTCTTAAAGAAGATCCAAGAAAATTTAATGTTCAAATGCACGCAAACGTATCACAGTGCTATTCACTAATAGCTATTCAATAGAGGGTTTATAAATAATTTTAAAGCGAATACTCTGATTATAAATTTACAAAACAGCAACATAACGATAAAACTAGCTTATGGAATAATCTATTCTTGAATTATTGTAAATGGTAGTGTCGTTGAATCATATATGAGTGAGTGCTTTATCAAAGTAGTTCATTGTTTTACTATTCATATGCATAAATTGTTTTTTACTATTTTTTCTAAATTTATGATGTGAATAGCATCACTTAAGAATAAGAACTCCTTCTAATATGACTAAATCTCTGATGAAAAGCGTCTTTAATATGTGCAAAGAAAAAGATATTATTTAAGAAGAATTTTGTAAGTAAGAAAGAATTACAAATATTAAATTAGAAAGTTAATTGGTGGGTGAGAAACCTACCTCACTTGGGACTTTATGATAAAGCTTTCTTCTATACTAAGGCCTACCGAGGGGAGGTAGGGGGTTACTGGCCGCAACGCATTAGGGACCAGTAGGCAGGGTCCAATCTGTCAGCTACTACACTCCTCAATTGGGCTTGGACACAAGGATTTCCCTGCATAGATGAGTTTGCCTGGCTTGAGTTCAACTTCCTAGGTAATAGGGAGCAGGATGAAGGTACGCTATGTCTTCGAAAGTGAGAAGACGAAAACCATTGAAACCAACAATAAGACCTTTTCTCCCACACCGGGTTAGGGTGCTGAAGCTACCACAGCGAAAGGACAGGGATTACGTTTTCCAGCAGCAGTGGGACCGGTAAGCGTTTTTATCCACTCCTTGTAATCTAGTTGAATTCTACGAGCTCTGTTATTCAGATTATGCTGGCAACAACTTAATTTTAGGAAGAGAATAGGCAATGGTGGAAGTGGTTTTTTCGGAGTTTTCTACTTCATAACTGACACTTCACGGATGTGCCACGTCAACACACTCAGATACGTCTACGTCACGACTAAGATTGATGGTTTGATTTTAGTATTAAACAGTGATATGTTAAATTTATTTAATTTTAATCATTAAACACACACAAGTAAGAATAAAAATTATATTATAATTAAGTATTATAATGAAGATTTTATTCAAATTTTAGATTACAAATAGTTGTAAACATGCTGATACTAGACAGTTTTAACTGTAAAAACTTACTTAATTGATGATAATAAGAAACTAACTTACCCCAAATGTTAAAAAGAGTAGGTTGGTTTGTGCTTTGGCGTAAGAATAACTATAATTTTATAAATAACAAATTAAAAATCAAAATTCAATCAAGAGATAATTAACACAAATAAATTTGTATTTAATGTATAAGTAAATATCTAGGATTTATAATATTAATGTATTAAATTAATCGTAGTACATTCAAGTGTTAGTTATTATAATAATAATTATTATTCTTGTCTGTATTTTTTAATCACACACTAATTTTAATATTAAATTATAAATCACTTTGTAGCGACTTTCTAATTATATCTATGAAACCATATAAATCTTTAATCATAATAAATTTAAGGCTTATATATAAATAATTTGTACCTTAATTGTTTCTTCCAGATTTAATTAATTAGCAAAATAAATATTTAACATTCATTACACTTTCATAAATATTATATTACAAGTTTTCAATAAAACTCATAGATTCTTAAAATAGCTTAATTATATAATATTTAGTACTCTTGAAATAACTATAGATTGATTTATAAATGTTGCATTAGCAGCATGCACTCCTGCTATATAATCTATTAGAAATCCATTTTTCGATGTCAATAATCTCTAAATTTGGTGTGAAGAACCCCAATTCTTTCTAATTCTTATAAATTCCTTAGGTAACTTGCAATTTTTCAACATATTTTTATTAATTTTCACATTTCTATGTCATTCTTGTCTAAAATGTGATGATTGTAGCATTTCTCTAAATCTTTAATTAAACACTTTAATATAAAATAGGCAACTTTCTCTTTATAAATATGATTAATGCAGACTGTATCATGTTTAGTGATGTCTAAAGTGACTACTATACAGATGAGAGTTCTTCTTAAGGATTTACCACCGAATAGAATTGTGATTAGTCTGTCATTCAGCATAATTCAGAAATATGTTAGTTAATTATAATTTATTAACTTAAGTATAAAATATAATGCTTATTTAATAGTTATAGATAATAAAATAAGTTAATTAATTTATTTTCTTAGTATTTGATAAATATCATCCTACAAATGTTAGTGATTTTGTTTGTTGTATTTGCTGAAGTCACTTCATATCAGTTGATCTTCCCTTTTATGTTTTATCTTTCGCTACAACAATAATTTCATCAATTGTATTTGTAAAATGTACTCATTGATACATTTAAATTGCCAAACTTATTTTTTTCATAAAGTAAAGTACTAATTAATTGTTTATATTCCGGAGATGCAGCGCTCGAGCATTAATGCATCACGAATAAATAAGTATAAAGAGATATATCCTTAAACAAGTTTTATTTATTTCATAATACTTTACAGTGCTCTGCCTAAGGAATATTTGATTATTTATATTACAGGCTTTATTTTAATGTTTATTTATTTTTGCGTTTAATTTTTACTGCTTATCAATGCAAAATAATTGATATTTAGATGATTTTATCTTCCTTTAAGTCAATGGTAACTCTATTTATAAAATAAAAACAATGATCTTATAATTATTGTATTCAAATGTGAATTATAATAAACTCCACTCTTTTATAACATAATTTGAAGGATTATTAATGGTACTATTGGCTAAATCAAAGCCTTGAATATTTCCTCACATATATTTTGTGATCCAATTAGACTTCCATATTCTCTCATCAACAAATCATCAAATCTTTCTACATTTTCAGTCTCATAGTAAAAGCGTTCGTGTTTTTATTCACAATTTTATAAATATTAACCCAATGGCATCAAAGTTCAGCAGTCTTCTTGATATTGCTGTCATTTATTGTGAACATGAAACAATTTAATTTTAGTCAATATCTTTTTCTTTATTGAGTGGAAAAATTGGCATGCTCTCATTTAAAATATTTTAATTATAATTAATTATTTGGCTCTTGGAAGTTGAAGAATTTTTTTATATAGAAATGAAGCAATGATTGTATGTAAAATATATTTATATTTTGATTTGTTTCACGTTTGTTTGCAAATTATTTTCAAAATATAAACTATCATTAATTTAGGATCTATCTATAAAAAATATCATTGAGATTTTGAATAAAAATATTCTTAATTTTATAATTTTTTATATAACCTACTTGCTTTCTCTATCAATCTTTAGCAATGTACTCATCTTTTTTTTTTATATTGAAGTTAAAACAGTTTTTTGCATTTTGAATATGTATTTGCATTTTTCAAGGGATTTTATATAAATAACTCATGAAAATATACTCAGATAGTATAAAACTGATAACTAGAAGATGATTATTATTTATACATGCAGATTTAGTAATAATGATCTATAAATTATTGAAGCATTCGGAAATTACTATTAATATATTGTTTAAAATGGTAACATTATACCGCTTAACCAGCCATTTTATTCTTCATTTATCGATTTCCTTAAATTAAGCCCCTTTTTACTCAAATTTCCTTTGATTAATTCATATTTATCTTGTCAAGTAAATATATCTCTAATAAAATAATACTTTAAAACTATATATTTTTTCTAAGCTTATGAGCATATGCATTAAAAATACGTGATTTATTAGAATATTTTCACTTCACATATAATACAAACATTTTGCTCAAGTATTCAAAAGTAGTCATGATTAAGTTTAAATACAAAACTGTATTAGTTGTTTCTAAATTGAAATTTCATGAAATGGATAGTAAATAACAATTAAAAAAATAAACCAAAGAGCTTAGTTGATTCTTGTTAAACTTAAATAATTCGCTGTTTTATTTTTCATTTCTTGGGCCTTTTGGATCTTCCTTCACTCTTTTATTTGCAATATAAATTTATAAAGCATTCACTTTAAAAATTTTTTATAATTGACATACCATTTTTTGCAAATAATTAATTTTAGCATTATTAAAACTATGAGCTTTTTCAGATTTATTCGTTAAATTAGAAATTCCTTTAAGAATGTTGATTACTGACAGTATATATTTAACCATAATCACGGAGATATTATTACTATTTATAACTATGCTTGTTTCTTTTGTTCATTTTTGACATTTATAAATGAGACTGACTTTTTCCTTGCCTATCATATTGATAAAATAGCTTCTATTAATTTAATTAACTTAATTTAATTTTATTTATTTATCAATGAAATGATAGTTATTCTCAGAATTGAAGCTATTTATTTTCTTTCAATAACAACTTTAACAAACTAAATATGGACGGAATTCTCCATGGTTTAAAGTATACAATAATAATAAAAATTGAGTAGATGAAGGAGTGATAATTATACTTAATTATGGAGGAAAATACTAATTGAGAAATGAGATACGATATTAATATTCACTTAATTTAGAATATTAATGTGTTAAATATATTAATATATCTATTTTTAAATCATAATACTGTAATTAATAGCATTTTTAACATCAAAAAAAATTGTAATATTTCATTTAAAAATATAAAATTAATTTATATTATCAGTAAATTTGTCATTTTAATTAAATTGTTGTACATATAGTCCTTATTGAAATAGTATATTATCATAAATTTACCGTGATTTAAAATAAATGTGTTTTTTCTATGGGCAAAAAATATTTGCTAAAAACGTAGTAGTGTAATTCATTTTTAAATATCTTTAATTATAATTAATGAACATTTATTAATAGTTTTTTATAATTAATTAATATGTTTGTAAATACTATAATATTATTATTAATTAGCATTAAATTATTAAAAGAAATCTTTCAAATTATGTTATATAGCTGGATAGCAAACTAATAAACCACTTATAATGAATCGCATTATTTATTAAGCAACATTTTGAGGATATTATAATTAATAAATATATTATTGTAATACTCATATTATAAATTAAATCAGTAGATAATTGTGAATAAATCAATAACAAGATAAAATTACATTCAAGAAACCAGCTAGTGGCAAAACTAATAAAAGAAGAGTGATTAATCTTATGTAGCCTCCAAGACTGCATAGTGCTACAAAGCCTAGCAAAATAAAGATGTTAATCAAGAGCTTGAAATCAAAGTCAAGTGATCCCTTCAATTAGCCTTCTTTCACTTCTGTGCTGTGTGAGGAGCAACATTCAAACTAGCAGCAACCAACTTTGAAGCGGTTCAATCGATCAAGAAGATGAGTGAGGAGTGGGAAAACTTGAATACCAAGAAGAAGATCAAGTAATGATCAACGAGATGCACAGTAACAACAGAAATTATAAATCTAGAGGCGACATTAAATTTCCATATAAATATAAATGATTAATTATAAATAGAATAAAAAATATGATTACTAAAAATACATTAATATAAACATATAACTGGAATGATAGTTTAAATAAAGCAATAAAGTAATGGAATAGCAAGTGATTATAAAATCAAATCTAAAGTTCAATTAAAGCCTACTTTTAGCTTAAATTAAAGAAAGAAACATGATGAAGAAAGAAAGGATACTCACTTTTCATTTATGTGAATTTTACAAGAAATTGATAATAATTTTAATTAGATAAATAAAAGGAGAATAATTATATGATAACAGGCAGTAGAATTTTTGTTAATAAAGTCAAATTAGTAGTTTAAAAACATGCTTTTCTTGATTAGATATCAAGAAAATAAAAGCTAAAAAATAAAAAGGAAATGGAAGAAGATAAAGGCTATGTTGATGAAGAAAATACAAAAGTTGAAGAGAATTAAGATTCTCAAGTAGGATTATCTCTAATTTCATATATTACAAATAATTCTATTAATATATTATTATAAAAGCTATAATTAATTTCGATTTTCCACCAAATTTAAATGAATAAAAGGTAATAATGGTTTATTTTTGATAATTTTGCAATAATTAAGAATAGACATTAAATTTAGAGTTAATTTTGCCTTAAGAAAATACTTATGTTAATTTTTTTTCTCCTTTGTAAAATAGTTCTATGCTAATAAAAATGAAAAACAGATTTATTTATTAACTCTAATAATTTATCCTAAAATGATTATATTTATTATCTGGTTTAGTTTGCTATCGCAATAACTGAGCATTCTTAGATAAGTTACACCGACGTTATTTCTAAACTATAAACAGTATTGTAATTGATAATCACTAAAATTCACTTCAAACGCCCATAAATATTTGTCATTTTAATCTTATCATTTTACTTTCTATGACAAAAATTGTAATAAATTTATTTATATTTTAAATTGATCATGTACAAGTAACTAGTTTGTCTTAACACTAAAGAAGCTTTTCCAATTCTTAAAGGCAATTTAGAGTTGGCATTCAAATAATAAAAGTGGATGAAACTATCTAAGTTTTCAAATATATCAAAAGTTTTACTGTAAACCAAAAGTCTGATGATTTAATGGCAATCAAATATATGTTATTTTAATAATTATTCTTAGAAAAAAATATATAAACTAATTTAAATTTATAATTATGATTGTAATAAAATTAAGATTCAATTTCTTTTATCATTGATTGCTTAATGTAGCAATAATTCATATTTGAATACTATTTAGAATATATTTTAAATAGATTTAGTTTATAATGACAACATTAATAAACAAAAAGAATTATTTGATTCAAACAAATATTGATTAGATGCAAAATGGGGATAAAAAAGATTAATTTGCTGATAATTATCGTACTAAAATAAATACTTCTTTAAATGAAATATAATTTTATTTTATTTAATTTATAATGGGATAAATATTAAGGGGTGTTGACATTTATTCTTTACCTATGACTTTTATCCTCTCGTCCATTTCTTACCATTATAAATGATTATCCATCGTATTTAGTAATATTTATCACTTAAAAGGTTATTCTATATTATCTTCTCCAAAAACCTATTGTATTTTATAAACAGCTAACATATATCATTGATCATTGTTTTAATGCATTATAAGCGGAGAAATTTCAAAGAAATTATATAATTATCAATCATTTATCTTTAATGTTATTATATATTATTAAACTATGAAGTAAGTCACTCTGGCTAAGCTAGGCTTATATAATATTATAATTGAATTTGGAAATTCCTCTTAATTTCTAATTTTATTCAATAATATATCAGATTTCTAGCATAAATTAAATTAAATAAATTTTTAAAGAACACCTTTAAAATATTTTTCAATTCGAAATTCAATGTAAATTATTGTAAACTTAAAATTAAGATCTAAGGAAATTTAATATCTTCAGAAATTTAAAAATTAAAAATGAATGCCTTTAAGTTAAAAATGATCATTAACAATATAAAAATTTAAGAAATTAAGTGCTATTCAGCCTATTGTTATTATAAAAATTACTTATTATTGAATATACAGAAATAAAATATTGTTATGAGCTCTTTAGCATTAAAATATCATGGATATTAATAAAATTACTGAGAGAATTGGGGTTTAAAAAATCTAGATATATTTTAATGATATATTTATTTTTATCATTAAAAAAAATCAAAGATGGAGGCCTGTAATAAGCAAATTTAAAATGAAAGTCAAATACATATAAATATCATATATTTCATTTGTAAATAAAAAGGGGGGGGGGGAAATTTCCTGCCCCGAGCTTGATATTTGTACCAAGGATGGAAGTTTCTTGCCTCACGAAAGTTGTTTCCTGCCTCATACATAGAATATATAAAAAGAATTCATAAATCATCAAATTTGTATAACATATTATATTTTATCATCAAGTTTTTTTACAATCATGATAAAGAATTTCAAATATTGTTTAAAAGTAATAAATATTTTAAATCAAAATTATTATTGCAGTTTAATTTACAATATATAATGAGAAAATGAAATTAAATAAACTTTGAAATTATATAAAAAGGTCTTGTAAATAGGATTAAAGTTTGATATAAATTTTAATTTTAGGGGATGGAAATTTCCGTAGGAGCGGGAAACTTTACCTACCCCCACATAAAAAGAATAAATGTTTACGTAAAATAAAAATAGTCCATTTAAATAGCACTTCTGGCAGTGATAATGGAATTTAATATTTTTTTTGATATGATAAGGGTCAAAGAATTTTCAACTGAAATTCTTTCTGTGTCATATAATGAAAAATAAAATATCTTAATTCTATTTGTGATGTATTCAAATGATATTTAAAAATTATAATTGGTAAAAACTAGATTTAATCTTGAGGATCAAAATTCCAGAGAGGTTTATAAATGATTTTATTTGTAGGGTATTGTTAGAATTTAGTTGGGTTTAGTAGAGAAATTAGGCTATTTTGCAAAATTAGAAATAGATATAAGCGATATTTATGGTCTATCTATAATGAGTAATATTTAGATTTACTGTTTAAGCTCAGATTTTGGAGCGAGTAGTAATATAGACTAGTTCAAACCAGTACTGAATTATGTATCATTAGAAAAGCTATTCCACAAGAGTGCCTCAACTGTTATGTATCACTGCTTGATAGCTTTTTATCTTTTCAATTAAAGTATGAATATCTGATTATCCCAATCTGACTGGCTCAGCCACACTATTAATTTCCGTACAGCATTAAATAATAATATTAATAATCTTTTTAATTCTACCTTTTGAAAACATCCTTCAAGAAAATAAAAGATCTCCCAAGCTCATATTGACTTTCTCTACGATTCTAAACTTTAAAGTATTGGCAACATTTTCCATTAGACTAGCGAGCGGTGAGGTTTCATCGCAGGTTTCCTGACTTGGGTATCTCTCTTTAGATTATAGCCAATATTTATAGACGAAATGGTATTACTTTTAAGACTGACAACAGATTAAAGAGAGCGATTGATTTTACAATACCCTTTTATAATAATAATTTAAACTATATATATATGATTAAATGCAGAGAGCTATTGAAAATAAAATCAAGTTCATACACGCTGAAGAAGTTGTATTCACCTTCAACACCTTTATCAATTAGTCATGGTAAAAGAAATATAATAACATAGAAGTGTACGACTAAGAAGTATAGGTTGTGACCCAAGCAATTTTAGTTAGTATTTATGAATATTCTGGCTTAGAAAGTTACTTGATTTATCCTTGCTCTATTTAAGCGAGAGTAGTGCCTAGAATACTTACACAAGCTAAGAGACAATTACAACAAGTAATAGATCATTCTCTTCGTTGAAAATCTCTCTGTTCATAAGACCAAGGAGTCTATGTAAGTTTATGAAGACTTAGACATAACTCCTGTTTACAACGTTCGCTATAACTCTTAATTTAATGGAGTTTAATCCTACTGGAGTTAAATAAAGATTCACTACTTGAAACTGCTGCTATATCACCTTTTGCATGATTTGCTAATATATACAGTAAATTATAGGGGCCAAAGATAAGACAACAATTTCTGCGAGAGAAGGAAGAATGAATGTTTATAAATAGTAATTAAGTATTAGATTTAAATGAATGAATAAGTTCACATATTAAATGGGCTCTAAATGGATTTAGGTTCTATTTCTTTTCTTTATCCAGTGCCTTGCTAGGAATCGTGCTCTTCTCTTTTAGCAAGCAGTAGAATCAATGTTCATTTCATCTGGCTTTTAAACATCTTCATAAAGTCTTTTGCTCAATTCAAGAATTGTAGATGACTTTCTCTCTCTCTCTGTGAACCTTTCCATGCTCTTTCATTTGGAATATACAAGAGCAAAGTTTCTATACAAAGTTATGAATCAAATCTTACTAGAGAGATATGGATGCTTCTTAAGCTCAGTGAGCAAGGTCTCGCTTGCTAGAATGCCTTGTTACGTTTGATAATCAGAAGAAATAGAGCAGCGTTTCTTAAGAGCTTCTTCAATGATCTCTCTGAAATAACTCTCACTTAAATTTCCAAGAACACCATAGAAAAAGCACCTTTCTGGAAGCTTTTTTGAGAGTTGTTTCTTAATAAAAAGGTAAACTAACAACTCTTCATCTTTCATCGCATCCTTGTAGAGATTAGTGACTAAAATCTCTGGGTAGTTTGGTATCTCAATCATTCTAATCTCATTGTTTTTTAAAAGCATTCTTCTCATTGCATAGAATAGCTTTTTAATAATGATATTTTTGAATTCCTTCCATGGTTGAAAGGAATAAACTAACTAGAGTATCTGTTGATCTATACATTGCATTATTAGCATGCTGAGTGAGGTATCGATCCTCTTTGCTTCTAAATCTCGAGATCATTTCTTAAACCTCAACCTTCCTCATTACAGTATTTATACATTCCATCTTTGTTCCTTCTTCTATTAATGAATTTCAAACTTTTATTTATATCTTCTTGATTCTACTGTTTAATACTTACAATTAAAAATAGGCATCTTATAAGGTTAACTTGGTAAAGATACATAGAGAAAGTTGCCAAAAGCTGCAACAAACTTCAGAGATTGATGTACATTTTATTATTTTAGTTCAATTAAATTAGTACTTAATTTGTTTTAATTTAATAGAACTGGTACTTTATCCGTTAAATTATAATTGGTACCAATATAATAGTACCAAAAATTAAATAGTACCAATTTTAAGCTAATGAGGTTTTAATAGAAGAGTTCCAAAATGGTTCTAAACCTAATTGGTACAAGTATCATGCTGATTTTCTCTAAGTTATTACCAAAATTATAAATATTAATGATAGAATTTTAAAATTTATAGCAATCAACTAAGTATAAATGTGAACTCTAACACCTCCAAATGAATTCTTTTTGCTGCAGTACCAACTCCTATAGAGAGTTACTATAACTTTAGAAGTTAGTTAGTTAGTTTTTAGCCATTGAATTAATTTACGGGAGGTTATCAACCGTTTATATGGATTAACATCAAACCTTTCAAAGTACTCTCGGACTAACACGACTTTCTGAATTCCCATGCGCTTTGTAGTAAGGGCATTTCTACATTGGCCTAAACCCCAGGTTATCTTGGTCTTATGCAACTTCCAATTGCCCCCTCCGGGATTGTTTGTGTTCTGTTTGGCTGATTGTTCTTTTGTCCTCTCTTTAGTTCTCTATTTCTAAAAACCCCGGCTAGTTAGCTTCACAGGGAAAATCCACAGCAGTTTTTACCCATGCTTAGTTTTTCTTTCTGGAATGTAGGGTCCCACTTTCCAAGCACAGTAGACTCATTATGGGTTCAAGGCATGACCCTAGTCGTAGCACCATGGCCCCTGAGAGGACAGTCACTCCCTGTGATAGGCACGTGGTGGGAACTTTAGTTTTAACACGACTTAAGTTCAGTTTGGTCGATTTTTTTTTTGGCGTGGTCCCCCTATACCTTGCCTGACGTATTCTGAGCAACTCCTCAGATCCGAGACTTACCCTGAAAAACCAGGTGCTACTACGGTTTCGAACCCTCCGGGGTACCGGAATTGGTCGGGCTGGTTACCGACTTACCAGTAGGTGGAAACCAACTTTAGAAGTTAATTAGACTATTATTAAAGAAAATGAAATTTGAATTTAAACATGGCGGCTAACTTAAAGGCAGTTTCTCTTTAAATGGATAATAATAGCTTAACTTATGGTTTTATAAGTAGGCAAAAGATATTGAATTGGTAAGGAGTTTGTGCTAATAGCTTTTGAGTTTCAAGCAGTGGTCTCCAAAATTGAAGTTAATAATAAGAAATAATTAGCAGAGATAGGAGTTTATACACATATTGAATTGGTTGAGAAAGAAAATGATTAGCAAACAATAGAGAAAAAAAAAATTCGAATGCAGGAGTGTTTGAATTTCTACTCAACCGGATTCAGCTTAAAGATGCATGCCAAATAGATACACTTGGCAAGTAAAAGATATATTTTAAGCATGAAAAAGTAGATGCCACCCATTAATGCACGACTTGAATGAAGTCTTACACTTACTCAACTAATACATGCTAAAACATCATTTAAGCGAATTTTTAATGCAAGATAAAGAAACATAAAAACCTATACCAGCCAAGAGAAAGTCCAATACCATAGAATCTTAAACAAAGCAGGAAGAGAAACTTAAGAAGCAGAAACGATTGGAGTCAGTTAACCAACCAGCTAATGAAGTATACATAGCATGCTTATGCTTATAAGAGAGAGCTATGTATTTATTTGCATTCAAAACCCCAAAACCCCTTAATGAGGTTTATAAGTACTTTGATTTGTATGGAATTTGTTAGGGGTTGGGGTTATTAATTAAATGCGATACTAAAATTACAAGCTTTTGGGGTCTTTTTATGATGAAGAGTATATAGACTTAGTGTTTAAACTGCATTATGGATGTGATATGTTTAGTAAATAAGTCAAACCAGCACTGAACTATAAGTCTATTGCACTGCTCTTAAGGCGTAGTCCATCAACTGTTCGCTCTCACTGCTTGAAAGCTGTGTAATTAAAGCAATAATAGTTGAATTCTTAGACTTAGAGGAAGTCAAAGTTTCTTTAGAAGCATATTGATTATCTTATTAATGAAAAAACTTTGAAGTATTCGGCTCACTTCTCTCTCGTCTAACGAGCTATTATGTTTCACCACCAGTTCCCTGAGTTGAAGATCTCTGTATAATCTGTTGCAAACATTTATAAACGAAACGGTATTAAGCGAGTATAATCGATTTGAGGAGATTATAAGAAAAGAAATGAAAAATACAATTAACTCTGTAATTACTAATACAAAATAGATTGATGTATTATTAACTGTCATCATTTCAAATCAATTTTAAGGATTTAATCATCAATCTTTATTTAATTAATCAAACATGGTGGAATATTAATTCTTTATTTTTTAAAATTTTCTGATTCATTTCTATCTAACTTTTCACTTCAACTGATTACTATAAGTACGCTGTTGTTGAGTGTTTTTTCTCAAAAAATTTTAGATATCTTCCTTGAGCTATCTTCAGGACATCTTCCTAAAAAAAAATTAAAAAAATTTAAATTTTACAGCAGTAATAGCAGCAACAATAACAACAATAGCAATAACAGTAGAATAAATATCAGTAACAATAAAATCAGTAATTAATACTGTTTAAGAATTTTTCCAAAAAATCCAGTTTTTCTAAAATTCAAGTTTTTAGTGCTTATGATATTGAAATGGATGATGAAGATGAAAATAGAAACAAAATCAAAGATTTTTAACTTTTGAAATTTTCTAGAATTTCAAATAAACAGTATTAATTACTGATTTTATTGTTACTGATATTTATTCTACTGTTATTGCTATTGTTATTATTGTTGATGCTATTACTGCTGTAAAATTTAATTTTTTTATTTTTTTTAGGAAGATATTCTGAAGATAGCTCAAGGAAGATATCTAAAATTTTTTGAGAAAAAACACTCAACAACAGCGTACTTATAGTAATCAGTTGAAGTGAAAAGTTAGATAGAAATGAATCAGAAAATTTTAAAAAATAAAGAATTAATATTCCACCATGTTTGATTAATTAAATAAAGATTGATGATTAAATCCTTAAAATTGATTTGAAATGATGACAGTTAATAATACATCAATCTATTTTGTATTAGTAATTACAGAGTTAATTGTATTTTTCATTTCTTTTCTTATAATCTCCTCAAATCGATTATACTCGCTTAATATCTCTTACAAAGATGTAAATCGTATCAAGAGATTTTTTGATTTCACTCTGCCATTTTACAACAACAACTTAAATTATATTTATAATTAAATGCAGAGAGCCTAATATAATAATATTAAGTTTATTCATGCTGACGAGGCTGTGTTTACCTTCAACACTTTCATCTAGAAGTCTTGGTATAAGAGGCATAGCAACATAGAAGTATATGACTAGAAAGTCAAGGTATAAACAATGGCAATTCTTGGAGGTATTAGCGAGGATGCTGGTTTAGAAACTTATGTTATATATCCTCGCTCTATTAAGACAGAGCAGCATATTAAGTTCTTAGACAGTTGAGAGAGAAGTACCCTGAATAAGAAATTATACTATTCGTTGATAATCTTTCTGTCCATAAGACTAAAGATACAAGGAAGAGTTATGAACAACTTAGAATAACGCCAGTGTTCGACGTACCTTGCAGTCCATAGTTTAATGGAATTGAGTTCTACTGGGGAATATTAAAAGGTCATTACAAGAAACTGCTGCTATACCACTTGATGCATGACCTACCTATCGATACAGTAGACTT
This sequence comes from Oxytricha trifallax, assembly GCA_000711775.1. Taxonomy (NCBI): domain Eukaryota; phylum Ciliophora; class Spirotrichea; order Sporadotrichida; family Oxytrichidae; genus Oxytricha; species Oxytricha trifallax. The sequence goes on from ARYC01007879.1 coordinate 23,759, forward strand.
TATTAAAAACTCAGCGAAGAGAGTAGATAACTAATTGGCTTAAAAGTCTGCTAAAGAAGGGAGAGTGAATATATATAAATAAGTTTTGTAGTTAAGTTAATGAATATAAAAGTCACATTTAAAATTCTTTAGAGTAAGCTGGCTTCTCTTTCTTTTCTTCTACTTCTTGCTTTCCTCCTCCTAAGTTTCTTCTCTTGCTGCCAGCTCCAGCATCTATGTTCATTGACTCTGGAGGCTAAATATTTGAATAAATTCTCTTGCTAACTTCATATTTTGTCTGCGACTTTCGCTCTCTGTGAAGCTTCCTCTATTCCTTCATCAAGAAGATGCCAGAGCCAGATTTTTCTAAAGAGTTAAACTACAAATCTTACTTGAAATATAAGGGTGCTTCTGCAGCTCTGATAGCCAGCTCTCACTTATCTTGATCCCTTGTTTATCCTTAGAAGAGATGCTGTACCTTTTCTTATGAGATTCTTGAATGATTTCTTTCAAGTAATCACCTTTTATTGTTGCAAGTATGCCAAAGAAATAGTTTCTTTCAGGAAGTTTATTTGACAACTGCTTCTTTGTAGGCAGGGACAACGAAACCTCTGGGTCATTCATTGCATCATCATATAAATTAGTCACAGAGATTTCAGGATAGTTTGGAATCTCTGCAAACTTTACATCTTAAGTTTTCAATGCTTCTTCTCTTCGCAGAGTATCGCCCTTAGAAATGAAATGTTGGTACCTTCCATCGTTGGCAAGAACAAACCAACTATATAATCAAAATGAGTAACTATAAGTTCATTACCTTGCTGCACCAGGTAGCGGTGCAAATCCTCCTTACTTCTCAATCTTTGAATCAATTCTTGTGCTTGCACTCTTTTCATTGCATCATTCATTGACTCCATCTTGTTTACAAATCTTAGAAATGTTATTCAAATTTAACTTTATTGATTTCAATTATATACCTCTGAAAAACTTACAACTAAATATGGGCATCCTATAGGAGGTCAAACTCAAAGAAGGTTATGGAGAAGGTTGTGAGAACTGGTTTCAAACTTGAGAGATTGATATCAATTTCTACTGTTATAGTTCCATATTTTTTAATTTAAATTGGTGCGTACTTAATTAGGAGCATTAATTTAAGCTAGTACTTAATTAGGAGCACCTAAATTTTAATCATAAAATCACAAAATACCTCCTAAAGCAGTACGTACTTAATTAGTTGCATCTCCTAAATCGGTACGTACTATAATCAACTTATTATTGAAAGTAAAAATGGTTACTTCCTCACCCATATGTAGAGCTGGATCGTCTCTTAACACTCATAATTCTTCTCTAATACTCT
>ARYC01007880.1:0-15931 GCA_000711775.1 Oxytricha trifallax
CATGACCACGGTTGACCACGTGACCATCACTTAAAATGGATGATTTCTCTGTTAATTCGTCGAATGACGTCAAAATAGAGCAGTGACCACAACCATCCCTCAACTCAACAAATGCGTTGTCACTGCCTCTGTGGTACTCGTGAACATGAACGTGACCATGACCATAACCACGATGACCACGTGACCATCACTTAAAATGGATGATTTCTCTGTTAATTCGTCGAATGACGTCAAAATAGAGCAGTGACCACAACCATCCCTCAACTCAACAAATACGTTGTCACTGCCTTTGTTGTACTCTTGAACATGACCGTGACCATGACCACGGTGACCACGTGACCATCACTTAAAATGGATGATTTCTCTGTTAATTCGTCGAATGACGTCAAATTAGATCAGTGACCACAACCATCCCTCAACTCACCAGATACGTGGACACGTGGTTACTGCCTCCATGGTACTCGTGAACATGACCGTGACCATGGTGACCATGACCATGACCACGGTGACCACGTGACCATCACTTGAAAATGCATGATTTCCTTGTTAATTCGTCGAATGACGTCAAAATGGATCAGTGACCACGACCACCCCTCAACTCACCATATACGTGATCACTGCCTCCTTGGTCCTCGTGACCATGATCGTGACCATGGTGACCATGACCATGACCACGGTGACCACGTGACCATCACTTGAAAATGCATGATTTCACTGTTAATTCGTCGAATGACGTCAAAATAGAGCAGTATCAACGACCATCCCTCAAAACATCAGAAACGTGGTCACTGGCTCCGTGGTCCTCGTGAACATGACAGTGACCATGGAGCCATTATAACGACCATGGTGACCACGTGACCATCACTTGAAAATGCATGATTTCCCTTTTAATTCGTCGAATGACGTCAAAATAGAGTAGTATCAACGACCATCCCTCAACTCACCAGATACGTGGACACGTGGTTACTGCCTCCGTGGTGCTAGTGACCATGACCGTGATCATGTTGACCATGATCATGACCACGGTGACCACGTGACCATCACTTGAAAATGCATGATTTCACTGTTAATTCGTCGAATGACGTCAAAATAGAGCAGTGACCACAACCACCCCTCAACTCAACAAATACGTGGTCACTGCCTCCGTGGTCCTCGTGACCATGACCATGACCACGCTGACCATGACCATGACAACGGTGACCACGTAACCATAACTAGAAAATGCATGATTTCACTGTTAATTCGTCGAATGACGTCAAAATACAGCAGTGACCACGAACACCCCTCAACTCACCAGATACGTCGACACGTGGTCACTGCCTCCGTGGTCATCGTGACCATGACCATGACCATAACCACGGTGACCACGTGACCATCACTTGAAAATGCATGATTTCACTGTTAATTCGTCGAATGACGTCAAAATAGAGCAGTGACCACGACCACCCCTCAACTCACCAGATACGTGGTCACTGCCTCCGTGGTCCTCGAGACCATGACCGTCACAAAGGTGAAAATGACCATGACCACGGTGACCACCTGACCATAACTTGAAAATGCATGATTTCACTGTTAATTCGTAGAATGACGTCAAAATAGAGCAGTGACCACAACCACCCCTCAACTCACCAGATACGTGGACACGTGGTCACTGCCTCCGTGGTCCTAGTGACCATGACCGTGACCATGGTGACCATGACCATGACCACGGTGACCACGTGACCATCACTTGAAAATGCATGATTTCACTGTTAATTCGTCGATTGACGTCAAAATAGAGCAGTGACCACGACCACCCCTTAACTCACCATATACGTAGACACGTGGTTATTGCCTCAGTGTTGCTCGTGACCATGACCGTGACCATGGTGACCATGACCATGACCACGGTGACCACGTGACCATTACTATAAAATGCATGATTTCACTGTTAATTCGTTGAATTACGTCAAAATATAGCTATGACCACGACAACCCCTTAACTCACCAGATACGTAGACACGTGGTTATTGCCTCCGGGGTGCTCTTGACCATGACCGTGACCATGGTGACCATGACCATGACCACAATGACCAAGTGACCATCACTTGATAATATATGATTTTACTGTTAATTCGTCGAATGAAATCAAAATTGAGCAGTGACCACGACCACCCCTCAACTCGCCAAATACGTGTTTATGTTGTCACTACCTCCGTGATCCTCGTGTCCATGACCGTGAACATGCCCATTGGGACCACGTGACCATCATTTGAGAGCTCTCAAGATAAGAATTGAAACCGCTGCCTAGCTATCTTGTCTTTTACAACGACAAGATGTAATTTCAAACCTGCCTCAAGAGATACAGAGATGTTTATAGAGGGGAGAGTTACTAGCACAAAGCCTTAAACAAGCATCTCTTTCCATTCAACCCATTAAAGATCTCTCTTTCAAAGAAATGGCATCAAGTCAATAAAAGCCAATCATCACGATATGTGAAGGGAGTAACATAAAATAGACGAGGAATACTATGGGAGGTTTAATTAAGGATAAAATTTGGAGAGAGAACAAGCATAAGCTAGAATGCTACTCATCAATCTATGAATCAAACATTAGAAATGTTTCAAATTTAAAAGATGTTACAATGTTCTACTAGTCAGGATTTTAATGATTTAATTATACTAATTAGAGCAGTCAGAAGAAAAAAAATTATATAATTATTAATTCTTCGATATTTTACTTAATTTTCTTAAAAAGTAATAATAAATTCTATTTATAATAAACTATTAAAATTTTAAAATAATAAATTATTTATTGTTAATATTAAAAAGAGAGAATATTTAAATAAACTTAACTAGTTAATTATCTATTTTTATCCTTTAAAATTTTCTTAGTACCTTAATTTATAAAAACATCCTCTTTTTAATGTTAATTTTGTGATTTTTGTTGCACTGTTTAAATTAATTTATTTTTTTTATTTTTCAAATAAATACATAAATTTCTATAAAATTTAAAATATTAATTTATAATAGTAATACAATACAATTCAATTATTTATTTTTATATTTATCTCACTCTATAATTTAATTTTTACTGTTTTGATTATGATTTGTGAAAAAATATGAAATATATTATTTCTTCTATTATAAAATAATTCTTTTCATTCAATTTTAATACAATAGCAAATTAATTAACAAAATTATAGATGAATTGATTACTAATTATATTTAGCATATCATGCTTTCATAATGACATATTCCCTGGTGCTTTCCCCAAACTTAATAAGATCCTTCTCTCTCAATTCATAGTATCTGGCTGGTTCAATAGCCTCATTGTTAAGAAATGTCTTATTTGTACTTTCTAAATCCATAAGATAAGGCCTAATAACCATTTCATTGACTATACCCATGTAAATACCTCTTGCTGTTTGTTCTTCAATGCTTAATTAACGAGTTACCTATTTCTCTCTAAACTATATTACTGCATGCTGACTCGAGCATGAGGGATTTTCTAATAAAATGTCTGCAACTTTACTATCTCTCCCAAACAAATAACAACTCTTTCTGCTTATATTAACGGGCTCTATATATTTAAAATTAGAATGTGAGATAAAACTTACTTAGTTCCTCTTCCCCTTTAAAAGGATATACTTTCCATTGATCTTAAGGTACTGCTGCGTCTAATGGCTCTGTGAATTTCAAAACAACACCCTGATATTAGTTTTAGAATTCTGCCAGTATGCCACTTTGCTCAAAGCAAGGCTTTTCTTTCTCTACTTTGACTTCTTCCTTTTTATCTTCTAATTTCTCTTATTTCTTTGTTTTAAAGGATAATTCATCGAATTCATCACTCATTTTATGTTTCATTTTACTCAAATAATTATAATTAATTAATTTATTGTCAGAATCATTAAAATAAGCATTTTAACTTATCATTAAAATATATTTTCATAAAAAGACTACATTTAAGCATATATCAATACAATAGATTAATAAAGATGAAATTATTATAAATAAACTACAGAAAAGAATCTTAAAACTTTACTAATTATATATAAATTGTAATTATATGATATCATAGAAAAATTTAAACCTAAGATAGTTGATTTGAGGAAAATAATATTATAACTTAATCAATTGTCCCCAATATCTTACATTCATTCTCTATAAATTCAAATAAATTTTAATATTGTTAAAGAGTATTAATGAAATCAATCATTTAAAAAATTTATATTGAGTATCCTTCATTAATTAGATATGAGTTTTCTATAATAATTTATTGATATTTTACATTTAGGGAAAAATCAAAAAAAAATATATTTATTGATTCCTTAATTGTTAAATTTAAATTAAAGCATACTATGCATTTAGCTTTGTTCTTATTTGGAGTTGATAAATTTAAACAAATAAATTAAAGAATTTATAATTCTAGATATTAAACTTTATAAATGTCCCGTTCAACGGCCACTCCTCAAGGATCAATTTTGCCGCCAGCAGAATCCCTTTTCGAATTCAGAAAAAATCTTTTAAGTATCTTGTCGAAATTTTCAGACACCCACACTACGAAATAAGGCATGACAGAAATGAGGCAATTTATGACTTAAGATATCACTGATAACGACCGCATGAATTGCTTTTTAAGCGCGATCTCAGATTAAAATGAGCATATGAAGCCTCAATAAAAGAAAGAGCAAATTAAGATATTTGGGTTAGCAGCTGAGATCTTTGAAGATGCTCTCTTACCATTCATGCCTAAAATTCTTACATCATTGTAGAAAAAGTTAAAAGAGGGTACAACCTAGATTCATGAAGCTGTTTCTGATGCTCTCGGTTAATTAGTGTTTTACATTATAAACAAAGTTGAAGAGTATGATGAGAAGCGAGAGTTATTGGACAACTTCTTTAAACTTCCCATGCAAATGCTTGAAAAAAGTCCTAATAAAAATGTACAGGGAGGTGCTGCACAATGTCTATCAAAAGTAGTATAGAATTGCCCAGAAGATGTTCTTATTGATTTACTTGAGGAAATAACAGACAAAATGATAGCAATAATGAATCTTAATTAATTCAAAGCTCACACTCCTTTGCTTGAGTGCATAATTTCTCTGGTATTTCACGTTGAATAAGATTTCACTCCTTTCGCTCCAAAGTTCCTGCCTGTCTTGATTGAGTTTATAGCGTGTAATGATTAATCAACAAAGAAAGTTGCAATTGATGCTATTTATTCCATGACAGCTATCATAAAAGAAGAAATTATTCCATACAGATTAGATATCTTACAAGTCTTAAACCATTGCAGATTTGATAAGTATAAGCCAGTAAGAGAGGCTACACTTGAAACCATTAAACTTATAAAAGATATAGGACCACCCTTAGATGATGAACAATTAGCTTTAATTGAGGATAAGCCAGTGAAAAATAAACCAACATCTGTTTAAGGTAATTTGAATATTAACAGAGATCGAAATAGTGGGTCTAAGTCTGCAAGACCTTAGAGAAGAGAATTCTTACAAGAGGATGCAAATTTCTCAACAAACGTCAAGCCAGTTAATAAAGATACCTCTCAATTATCTTCTTAAAAACGTGTACCAATTAAAGAATTAAAAAAAGGTATGCAAAATATAAGAGAATCACAGAAATCAACCACTTCAGTGGGAAGAGTAAGAGATGATGATTAAGATTCAGTGTAAACTTTGCAGACTTAATCAACAACCTCTAAAAATGAAAAGAAAGTATCAACTGCCACTCTGAAGAGAAGAGCAGCCTAATCACCAATGAGAAACGACATCTAGCAAAATGGATTTAATGATGGAGATGTTTCTCCTAATTCTGTTAAGAAAGAATTTAATTTGATATTATAAACAATATATAGAAAATCTGTAATATTATAAGTTTTAATGATATGTTTATTTAAAATTACTTGAATAAAAAGAATTTAAGTCTGCTTTAACTGGCAAGAAAAATGCTAATTTCTTTAAAGATCAACAAGACATAGCTATTTTTGAGGGTAAGAAACCAGACAACTTTGAGGAATTATTAGTTCACTAGCCAAAAGTAGTTGAAATTTCAAACTCCAATAAAGAAATAAATTCCCAAAATAGTTCAGACGTTGAAATTAAAAATAGAAAGAATAGCAGAGAAGAACTCAAAAGTAAAGGGAATCATGAGAAAAAATATAATTACAAATAATGATTAAATAACTTTTAATCAATATTATTTATAAATATAGTGTATAATATAGAATACATTTAAAAGTTTATCTTAAGTGTTCTAAATTTAATTGGCAACACTCAAGAATAATACTTATTCTTCCCATATTTATGTTTTAAGCAAAAGTTTTTTTAGCAAAACAAGCCCTTTTTATAAAGAATTGAATTATAATTAATATACATCATCATTAATGATATCTGTTTAATTTAGTTTTTATTTAATTAGTGCTTATTCTAAATATATTTAGTGAATGCTAGTGATGGTAATTATTATTATTATTCTTATTATAAGCTTATTGGAAATTAATACTGGGGCTTAAGCCAGCCAGATAGTTTTTAGATTTTTTAGTTCATCCTTTTGACTTTCGACACCGTCATTCATTCCTCCTCAGTAAGTACTAGGAGACTAGTTCTGGCATCTGGCTCATGCAAACATCCCACCACAATTGGGTATGGAAGGGGAACAAGCCGGACCCCCTGAGTGGTCTAGCAGCCTTGTGCGCTACTGAATGAATTCTTCACTTACTGCCATAACTGACTTTCTAAGTGAGTGCGTGATGGTAATTAATTAGTGCAAAAGAAATAACAAGCAAGAGGTAAATTTTAAAAACCGCCAGTTCAAAATAAAACAGATGCATTCGATAATAAACAATAATATATTTATTCTTATTATATTTTGTTTAATATAAATATAAGTTTATCGTAATCTATGAACCCAAAGGATAAGTTTAATAAACCACAAGAAACATTGATGACACTGATCGTTAAAAAGACGATCATATAGATTACATAGAATCATCTAAAGTTAAGTTAAAACAACCCAGTCCACACAAATTCAAATATGTTCAAGAACAAGAAGAATCTTCAAATACACTTCATAATAGAGATGTTTCTCGTGATTCCAAGAATAATCACTAGGAAAACAAACACAATACCAATCTAAGTTTCAACGGTAACTAAAACAGTAAAGAGGAGGGAGTTTACAGTTACAGAGACTCAACTCAAGATTTAAGATCGGAGGAATAAGTTTAACTTAGAAAATCAATTTCAACTGATATTCACCAACATAACAGAAACTTAACTTAGCAGAACAGCTATTCAGATACTTAAAGCAAGTACGAAAAAGAAAATCTTCATGAAGAGACATCATATTTTAATGCTAAAAAGAATTCTGAAGATTACGGGGCAATCAACAGCTACAATTAAAACACAGGGTATTTGCATAATCGGTATGATAATTATGCAAATGATGAGTACTTAAATAGACCTTCAATTGACAATTCCAGTTAAAATTACTCAAATAATCAAAATAACTATGCCAATAAGGATGTTGGTTTAAGGTCCAATACCCCAACTAAAAGTAACATAAATGTTAATTAAGTAAGCTAATCAGCCTAAATTTATAATTAGTATTCTCATTAGAACACACTCTTAAATGATAACTCCAACTGTTTTTCTACTAATAAAAAAAATATCTACAGTTAGCTTGAATCAGACTAAAACACTTCTAGCTCCAAGAATTTAATGAATCCTTATTAAACAATAAGCTCCCCTAATTTGCTTTAATCTACAAATTTAGGATAAAACACAGCATCCTAATCAAATATTTTTAGTAATTTAACTCCTTTATCATAAAACACTCCTGCACAATCCTAGCAGCTTTAAAACATGAACTAAAACCTGAATTTAGTAATGATACAGTTAGATAAAATGAATCAGTAGTAATAGCTGTTAATGGATACCATGAAAACATTCCAAGATTAAGTTAAACTAGAAATGAGTCAAGTAAAGTCTAAAGTCATTGAATTTGAGAGATAATTACTAGAAGTTAAATTACTTGCTAATTCCAAGGTTAATGCAGAGGAAGTTAAAGACATAATTAATAAAAATATGGGTGTGCTCTCAACCTACAAATAAAGCGCAGACAATATTACATCTTCTCTCAGAAATATACCTGGGCTTCAATCATAAAATTTCATCAATAGTTAACAAAATATCATTGATGCTCAAAATTTACTCAACAAACAGAACATTTTAAACAACAATTTCTCGCTTCTTTAACCACAACAATTCACCATTAAATTTATTTTTCTATAAAAGATTAATTTTTAACTTTGAATGATTTGATAATCATCTAGCACATAACATATCTTTCCTACCAACTTAATAATAAATTGACTTTTAAACCTAAAACAATAACTAATTAAATACGCAATAGGATTAATTGATTTTTGATAGAAATGAGAATTTATTCTAAAATCCTAACTTAGATTTGAAGAAATAAATGTGGTCAATTATCTAGGGTATGATCTAGAGATAATAATACAATGATGCATTCTTAATGGCACTTAATTCAGATGATGAAATCTATAAAAATATTAATATATCTTTTATCAATTATTTGCTAGTTTTATTAAATGCTTCTAATTAGATTGCTGTCTAAAACTGGATGTAAGCTTGTTTATATTATTTTTTATATTTACTGTAGCATTTGAGTTTGAGAAATTGCAAGAGTTGCAGCGAGAAGAGCTTATAAAGAAAACAATGTAACTACTTGAAAACAAAGAATTCATTGAAATTTTGCTTCCTTGTCTTAGTGAGGCAGTTGAAAGATTCCACATCATAATGTCACTAAAAATGAGGGAAAATATAGCTTAGAAACTTAATAGAATCAAGGCAGATAGAGAATTCTCAGAAATACAAAAAATGGAAATCAAGAGAATACTAGATAAAATCATTCCAAATAATTACTTAAATTCAATTGAAATTTAACGATTTAAAATTAAATTTGATTATCTGTAATTAATTACAGTTAAGGCTATTTTAAAAATATGAAATTATGAAGATATCATCTTTAAAAATCTTTTTACTATAAGATAATAAGATTACAAATATTTTGTAATAATCTTAGTATATTTTAATTAAATTTGTTCAAATTATTTATATGTTTGAGATTAATTTATCCTCTATTACAATTTAAAATTTAGCTTACTATTCATAAATAATTTCTATATAATAAATAATCTTCAGTGAAAATAACAACAAACTAATATATATATTGTTAATGCTTTTTAGGTGCACTCTCCAAGTATATTGATGAATTATTATTGAATTTGTACATTAAATTAAGATTCAAATAATAAAATTACTAAAGTGATATATTATTAGGTTATTACTCAAGGAAAAGTACATTGTTATCATCTTATTTCAAATTTTGCTTGTCAACGAATTTAGGATTGATTCTTGGACTAGATAACTCTATATCATTAAGAACCAAAGCTGATGAGTTAATGAAGTTTCCCATTTCTCTTATAATTACTTAATATAAACATAAGAGAAATGAAATGTAATAAAAAAAATTAGTTTAATTATCAAATTATAAATTTGGTTTAATTTGAGAGAAAAAAAACTATTAGCAATAATATACATTATATTAGTAGTAGTGGTAGTGAATCGCTTAAGGCAAGGGAAATTAAAAAAAGAGATCAAAATTTAATTAGAGATCTCTAATATATAATAATCAGTATTAATTATTACTAATATATGTATAATAAATAGGGGCCATAAATTATTAAAAGATGGCATTAGGTTTTTTAGAAGTATTTTCCTACCCTACTTTTTTTGGAACTCCCGATTACATTGCTCCTGAAGTTGTATCTGCAACATTTATTTCTTCAACGACTGAATGAGTAGAAGCTCAATATGTGTTTTTGAAATTTTCCCATTTTTTGCTTCCATCATTTGCATTCATGATAACGAAGTCGTACTTTTTGCTTTCCTCGTCGCTCAACATATATTAGTAATAATTAATACTTATACATTATATTATTATATAAAATTGCTGTAAAATGATTTTAAAAGTAACTTTATTCTATATCATTCAAAGTGGAGATTTTAATAAAATATAGAATTTAAAGGGTAACTTTTTTAAATACTATTTTACATTCAACTGAATCATGCCATTTATATTAATTTAGTAATTTGATAGTTTATGTTAATAATACTTCGATAATAATTAAAGTATAATAAATTAAATTAACCAACCACTCGAACACTCCATTTATCGAAAACAATAGTTTTTAAAAATAAGTATATCAAATAAGCTTAAAGTCTTTAAAATATATAATACTTTAAAGCAATAGTTTTTGATTTCAAAATATTTACCTTACCTTTAAGATAAAGGTTAATTAATTGGTTTTAAGATTGGTTTATATAGAGTAATAATAATTAAATTGACCCATTAATATTTTTTCCCTCTAAAGTCTAACTAATTAATTAGTCTTTATCTGTATATTTATCTTGCTGAATTACTGCCTAGTGTCTTTGAAGGATAAAATAACGGTAAGAATAGGTAAATATTAAAGAGTGTGACATTCCTATAAAGCCACAATTAATGTAATAATGAGTTATAAAAATATTAATTAATTTAATCCACCTATGAGCATGAAAGTAGGTTGTGAACTAAGTGTGAGATAGGCAATTAATGAGCCATTAATCATTCCAAGCATACTATTATGAGTGTAAAACAACTTGAAATCATCATTCTGATAATCTATAAACTAATAAACTTTGAGTTGCTTACATTTTTCATAGAGTAACTTAGTAATGTAAGGTGTGAATGCTGCTATCATGCTAACGTAGAAATACCTTAATCTTGGCCTCATTTAAATGAAACAATTGCTTCCCTTCCATAGTTCAGTCTCTATATAACGCAGACATCTCTGATATTTCTCACTAAACTGAATTACGTTTATACAAGCAATTAAATAATTAGTATTAACGAATAAGATAGTTACTTACAGTGTAGTTTTTAAACAGATATAAACCTGTGAATATAAATAGACCTCGATAGAAGGTTCTACCTGCATCTTAACCTTTGAAAATATCAAAATCTAATTCCTTCATTCCAAATTATTTTTAATCACAAAATTAAGATAATTAATTATTAAAGTTAAACAACTAATTTTGAAATATATAAGCTATTGAATATTTTTCAGAAGTATATTTTATCAAAAGTAAATCCAGTTTTAGGATCAAGAATGTTCTTATTCCTCATAAAGGAGAGAATATCCTTGATATTTTCAGTTGCCAGAACATCATCAAAGTCATCTTCATTGACTGAAGTCTATGATCTTCTTACAGTTAGGACAGTAGGGTTTGCTTTAGCCACTACGACTCTATCAATTGATAAGTTTGTTGGGAAATGCTTGAATTAACCAATAGCTGGGAAGTAGAAATAGAATACGAACTGCATAGTCTGGTAACCGTTCAAATCATGATTGCTAGATTTTTAGAAGTGAGAGTTGTTTAGAGGCAATGAGCCTTCAGGAATCTAAACCAGAGACTGGAACTTTATTGGTTTAGAAGAGATATTTGTCACTACTACTTAGCGAGAGAGAATATTTATTCCTAAATTATCTTAATCTATTTTCAATACATTAATGATTGACTGTGTAAAATGATCATTGCTTGCTGTTAAGAGAGTTCATATTAAGTACTACATCATAGATCCTATTCATAATATCTTGAGAAGGTTTTGTGCTGATGTTTTCTAAGCTCTTAAATATTTCTTGTGCTCTTTCATAGTTTCCTTTCTTCACTAAGAACTGGACCAATAGACATTGTTCAAATACGTTTAGCTCTTAGAATCCTATATTAATATAAATTATTATAATAATTAGGGACTTAATTCTAACTTACTTGAGAAAGGAATGTATTGTTCAAGTGCATCCTCATAGTTAAGGAGCCAATAGTCCACAAATGTCTTTTCAATTTTGTTGATTAAAAATGGCTTTACTACCTAATCAAATAAATAAACTAGAGTTTCAAGAAAAGATTAAATTCATGTGAGAAAAAGTCTGAATAAACTTTCGCCCTCTTTTCTGAACCATAAGTTGACCATTTTAATAGATGTTCTATAAATTCTTAATCTTAAGGTTATATCTTTTTTAATTCCTTTTAAACTAAGACTCTTAAATTTATGTATTTTACATGAGAATCAACAATTTAAAGTTCAGTGCTTGTTATGTCTTCGATAGAGTGAGAATCATACTTCAAGCAGTTTACTGTCCTTCTTGATTCTGAGAAGCTTTTCTCTTGATTATATGGTTTCTTCAATCAATATGTCATATTTAATAATGATTATCAATATTTACATAGTACTAATTGAATGAGAGATCTCTTTGAGGAATATGATGGTCAGCTCTAACACTTGTAACTGAGTGTGTGAATTAGTCATCTGATGATGCTACAATTAATAGGGTTGTGTAGGGATTCAACTCAATATTAAAATCAGCTTGTCCATCTATCACTTAAACATTAAGGCATGATAATAGTTATTAGCTTATGGATATCATATCCATAAGCTAATATAATAGCAAGAAATTTTAGAATCCAATGATATCATTTTGGTTAACAGGAGATCTGTCTGGGTATCCTCCAAGGTATTGTTAAAGCTAATATTATTAAGAGAAAATTGATAAAATATAAAATTTTATTGTTTAATTATGATAATCTATTTTAATTTACAGCTTCAATTTTACCAAATTATTGGATTTATATTTAAAAATATTTTCCTATAAGATAACCATTAATTAATTTACTCATAGATATTTAATCAATAAATTTTTAATCTTGATGAGAGAGACTAAATAGATAGTCTTCTTACTCTAGCTTCTTATGGAATATTTGCAAGAGGCACAGCTTTAGTGATCAATTTTATGAAGTTTAATTTTAGTTGTCATAGCCATAGAGAATTAGTCTAATATAGGTATGTTTGTAATGATTATTATATATATATATGTATATATATATAATAATCCTTAATTTAATGACTTATCAAAATAGTCGAGTAAATTTTAATATAATCAAATAAATACAATAAAATAATATAAAAAATTTGATAAAAAAGATCTAATCAAACTAATAATTATTGGGAGTGTTCTGATTCATGCATCAAAGCCACCAGCACATTTTGCATTTTTTAAATTTTTGTTGATATTTAACACAATAACATTTATATATGCAAATTTCTTTCATTTATAAGAACTTCTAGATAATAAATCAATCATTCCTAATATTTATTTATAATTTATTTAATTTAAAAAACGTATTCAAAGAGAATTTAAAGACTCAAACATTTTTATTGATAAATCTTATTTACAGAATAAAAATAATAAGTACACAGATAGATATATTTATTTTACTAAATATTTATAAATAATTTAATTTTTTATTTATATTCCAATTCAATTAAATTTAATGAATGTCTTTTTCTGTGGATTTGATTACTTTACATACTTGCACTTGCAGAAGCCATGGGATAGCTTTATTATTACATTCGAGCCTATACCTTCTCATATTAATCTCCACTGCTTAACTTTTCTTCGTTGAAACTGGTATCTTGCACATAGTTTCTTTTCAACAACATCGTAGGTTTTTCCAGGAAATTTCCAATAGTTTTTTCTTGAGATTTTCTTTCTAAAATGTAACGATTCTCATCACTTAATGCTCTATTTGAGAGGTAAATATTCTTCCATTAGGCGAAATTAAATTATCTCCCCAGAATACTCATGATGGGTTAAAAGCCCAGTTTATCTGTTACAAGTTATTATAAGTTGGTTGGGAAGAATTAGAAAGCCCATGCGTGAATTCTTGCATTTTATTAGTTAAAGTCAACATTTATATGCTATTATAATAGTCCATATCAGAAGAAAGCATCCATAATTTGTCTCTTTCTTTCAATCAATATATCTTGCTTAATAAATGAGAAAATAACTTACGCATGTGATGTTTCTACAAATTGAATAAATTAAATTTAAGGAATTCATAGTTATCTTCAATATTTCTCAATTTATTTCGTATGAGAGTGATTGTTAACATTGAATGTATGGCTGGATGAAAAACTAGACTTCTCAAAATATTAAATTAAAAATTTAGTTCAAATTTTTTCAATTATTACAAGTTTCCTAGTGTCACAGATTCATTATGTAGAATGAAACTTGCACTGAAATTGAATATCTCAGTTTCTCTCAGAAAGTGTGTTAACTGGGCAAATCCCTCATTTCTATCAATACAAATAAACTCTAATGATAATATTTTACATCATAATAGCAGAGCCACTGTACTAATTTCTACCAAAAGGTACTATGATTCTACCATTTTACTTATCAGCCTAATAGAAGCTATTGTCGAAGTAAAGTCCAGTATATTCAAAACCCCAAAACCCCTACTATCTTGTTAATGATAAAACTTTGAAGTATTGGGCTCACTTCTCTCTCGACCAACGAGCTACTATGTTTCACCGCCAGTTCCCTGAGTTGAAGATCTCTGCATAGTCTGTTGCAAACATTTATAAACGAAATGGTATATCTTACAAAGGTGTTAATCGTATCAAGAGAGTGATTGATTTCACTCTGCCATTTTACAACAATAACTTAAATTATATTTATATTTAAATGCAGAGAGCCTAATAGAGTAATGTTAAGTTTATTCATGCTGACGAAGCTGTGTTTACCTTCAACACTTTCATCTAGAAGTCTTGGTATAAGAAGCATAGTAATATAGAGGTATGTGACTAAAAAGTCAAGGTATAAACAATGGCAATTCTTGGAGGAATTAGCGAGGATGCTGGTTTAGAAACTTATGTTATTCATCATCGCTCTATTAAGACAGAGCAGTATATTAAGTTCTTAGAGCAGCTGAGAGAGAAGTACCCTGAATAAGGGATTATACTATTCGTTGATAATCTTTCAGTTCATAAGACAAAAGAAACAAGGAAAAGTTATGAACAACTAAGGATAACACCAGTGTTCAACGTGCCTTACAGCCCATAGTTTAATGGAATTGAATTCTACTGGGGTATACTTAAAGGTCATTATAAGAAACTGCTGCTATACCATCTTATGCATGACCTACCTATCGATACAGTAGACTTTATTAAAAGCTCAGCGAAGAGAGTAGATAATTTGTTGGCTTAAAAGTGTGCTAAAGAAGGGAGAGTGAATGTATATAAATAAGTTTTGTAGTTAAGTTAATGAATATATAAGTCACATTTAAAATTCTTTAGATGGAGCTGGCTTCTCTTTCTTTTCTTCTATTTCTTGCTTCCCTCCTCCTAAGTTTCCTCTCTTGCTGCCAGCTCCTGCATCTATGTTCATTGACTCTGGAGGCTAAATATTTGAATAAAGTCTCTTGCTAACTTCATACTTTGTCTGACTTTCGCTCTCTGTGAAGCTTGCTCTATTCCTTCATCAAGAAGATGCCAGTACCAGATTTTTCTAAAGAGTTAAACTACAAATCTTACTTGAATATATGGGTGCTTCTGCAACTCTGATAGCCAGCTCTCACTTATCTTGATCCCCTGTTTATCCTTTTCTTCTGAAGAGATGCTGTACCTTTTCTTATGAGATTCTTGAATAATTTTTCTTTCAAGTAATCACCTTTAATTGTTGCAAGAATGCCAAAGAAATAGTTTCTTTCAGGTAGTTTATTTGACAACTGCTTCTTTGTAGGCAAGTACAGCGAAACCTCTGGGTCATTCATAGCATCATCATATAAGTTAGTCACTGAGATTTCTGGATAGTATGGGATCTCTGCAAACTTTACATCTTAAGTTTTCAATGCTTTCTTCTCTTCGCAGAGTATGGCTCTTAAAAATGAAATTTTAGTACCTTCCATCGTTGGCAGGAACAAACCAACTACATAATCAAGATTAGCCATTATTGAGTTCATTACCTTGCTGCA